>CM076574.1:1181751410-1182030505 GCA_034641835.2 Pinus albicaulis
ATATAGCACATAAGAAAATCATCTAATACACTATCCTTTCTCAAAAATAACTCATTGGAGGTAAATTATAACTACTCATGCATACCATAGCCTTACTTTAGATGAGTAGAACATTTATGACCAAAAGATTATTCTTCACACATCCTTTTATTTGAAAATAAAACTTATTTACTTTAAATTATTAATCATGTAATAATTATTTGTTTCATTGATGTTTATTTAATTTAAAAATTTATGATAAAAAAAAAAAATTGTAATAATGCATAAGCATCCTTATTCTTTGAGATCGATTGTCTCTCCACCTTGTTCTGAGAGTGAACCACATTAGCTAGTTTGAAACGTCATCCTAATCCTAACAATGTGATTAATCCGAAAGCATTTTTTTCTATATTATGGATCATAAAAATCTTAGATCTAACATACTTACTCTATCATCTACTTTATCAATCTCTCATCAAACAATTTCAACTCTATATATAATACAATGAAATCCCAATCAGTGGAGTCACCAAGTAAGTTTTTCAATTCAATAAGGAATCGCTACCAACACATTAGGGAAGTTGTCTTTATCCTTTAGTAGAGTCACTAAGTGATCTATGTTATTTTAAACAATTTCCATCCATAATATTTAAAGCAACTTTGGGTTATAGTTGTAAATTTGAAAAAGTAATCGTAAATCAGAGTTAATAGAGATATGCTAGAAAAATGTACAGATTAAAATACAATGAAAAACAAAAAAACATAAATTGAAATTAAAATTTAAAAAAAAAAAAAAACCTGTTAACCTTTTTTTGTTATATGAATAATGTGGTAAACTAGTTTCAAAATTTAGAAAATGGGTTTTCAATAAAGAATGTCAATATATATATCTATATAAAAGAAACGGTTAGTCAATTAAGGAGGCCAATATATCCGTTAAATTAAAAGTTGTATAAAATTTCTCGATATAGAATCCTACCACAAAATATGCAAAATAGAAATACCTTACAGATATCTAAATAGAGATATCTTTATATTGTCCTTATTATTTAAAAAAAAAATTAATAGTTACCAATAATCAACAAAAACATAGTTAATAATAGAGTGAGATTAATTTTAAAAATTCACTCATTTGTTGAAGAAACATAAGATTTGTGTGTGAGAAGGTTATTTAAGAAAAGAGGCTCATATATCCGTTAAAGAAACGGTAGCATAGCTAACTGGTTTAACCTGTCTAACCATTCCATTTTTAATCTCTTAAAATTTTGGCTTCTCTTCGGCGTTGGTCCATCAATAGATTCTGCTCAGGTCATTGGAAACTTATTATAAATTTAAAAAATAACGGTAAACTAAGATCATACAAAATAAAAGTTGAAACAAACTGAAAAACCAAAAGCATAAATCCAAACTAAAAAGAAAAAGCATGCCAGCTTTTTATTACTATGAACGTTATATTCCAACATATTACATATCTATATAAAAGAAACAGTTGTTCAATTAAGAGGCCAATATATCCGTTAAATTAGAAGTTGTATATATTGTTGTGAAATTTCTGGATATAGAATCCTACAACAAAATATGCAAAATAGAAATACCTTATCGATATCTAAACAAAGATATCTTTATATTGTGCTTATTATTTTAAAAAAATAAAAAATAAATAAAAGTTACCAATAATCAACAAAAGCATAGTTAATAATAGAGTGAGATTAATTTTAAAAATTCACTCATTTGTTGAAGAAACATGAGATTTGTGTGTTAAAGGTTATTTAAGAAAAGAGGATGATGTATCCGTTAAAGAAGCCCTAGCATAGCTAACTGGTTTAATCAGTCTGACCATTCCATTTCTAATGTCTTAAAATTTTGGCTTCTGTTCGGCGTTGGTCCATCAATAGATTATCTCAGGTCATTGGAAACTTATTCTAAATTTAAGAAATAACGGTAAACTAAGATCATACAAAATAATAATTGAAACAAACTGAAAAACCAAAAGCATAAATGAAAACTAAAGAAAAGAAAAGCATGCCAGCTTTTTATTACTGTGAACGTTATATTCCAACCTTATGTGGCCAATTTTAAATTCAGGGTATCTGTCTCTGAAACGGCTATTCAAGAAAGGAGGCCAATATATCCATTGAAGAAAACCCTACATATAACTATCGAAGGTTGCAGAAATTTCCCATTTATTTCCTCCTTGTCATGTATCTCTGGTCTGCTCGAATCTGGTCTATCTATGTATGCCTGGTCTGGTCTGTGTACTTGGGAGTCTGAGTCTGTGTGTTTGCGCGTCTGTCTCTATGCATGTGCCAAGCCTGTCAATGAGTGAGTCTGTGCTTCTGGTATGTGACGGGGAGGAGGTCAATGAGTGAGTCTGTGCCCGTGCTATGTGACAGGGGAGGAGGCTGTATCGATCATCTACTGCAGGTCATTACAGGTACATTTATTTTAATTTCTTGAGCAATCAAGATTTCTTATGACTTTTGTTTTTGCTAATTTTCTGAAAATATTTTCTATTGGTTATCCATCATCCTCCCATCGTTATTGTTCAAATTATCCCATCCATCCATTTTTTTTGGGCCTAGTTTCTCCCTTCATTATTGTAGCTCGTACTCATTCCATCGTTATAACTTATTCCATTATATTCATAGTATTCCTCGCATACTTTCCCTGTTTCTTAAATCTATGTAGTTTCTCCTTTAATTGTTGCAGTTTCATCCGCATCAGCTTCCAATGTGTCTAATAGAACACGATATTTTATTTTATTTTTCTGAAACTATTTTGTATTGATCTTTTTAGCTGGGTTATCAATTCATCGGATAGTTATTGTTCAAATTAACCACCCATTCCATGCTTATGCTTATTAAATTATTGTAGTTTTTATTGAGATTAATTTGTCTTCGTGGTTAAGTTCATATACCCAATTGCCATTTAAACAATTTTTATGTTAGATTCAGTAATTTATATTAATTCATTTTGTTACATAAATATCGTAATGTTTCTGTTTTTTTATTTTGACAGAGTTTCTTCATTTTGGGTCTATGCAGCTAGCCGTTGGCGTGGACCAGCTTCCTTTCTCAAAAGCTTTATTTATTCTAGGTAGGTTTCTGAATTATTTTCTTTCATAGTTTTTTATTTGTTTCTTTTGTCATTTTAGTGTTAGGTTTGACATGATAATTCTAAAAAAGAAATGACATGGTTAATTTAAGGATAGTTAAATTTAAAAAATGCATATTTAGATTTTTCTTTGCCATTTTAATTGCAGCTCTTATTTTGGTAGCATAATTATAAATTAAATTTATTTTTTTAATTAAAAAGTAATTATATAAAAGAGATTTTTATAGTTAAATATATGATGTGAATTTATATTGAGATGTATTCACTTAGCATTACTGAATATTATTTTGGATTTCCTTGATTTTTTAAATTAATATTTATTAGTTATTTAATCATAAAGTGGTTTGCTCAATTTAATACTCTCTAAAAATTTCCACATTTCCTTTTATTGTGTTGTCTTTCTTTTTCTCATCAATTATCTAAGGTTCAATTATCTGAAGTTTGAAATATTATCAAATAAGCTAGAGAAATCCCATAAACATAAATCTCTAAAAAACATTTTATTCAATAATTTTTATTTTTATTTTTCTTCTTTTAATCAAATAAAATAAGTCCAGATAAAATAGCTTTTATTATATTACCAACTGCCACTAAGATTATTCACCATTGAAAATAGATAATTATTTGCAATCTTGTTTTCAATACATCTGAGGTATACATCTTAGTACAGCAGAGATGAAACGACATGATATGTAGGAACCAAATTTCAATACATCTTAGTACCTCAGAGATGGAAGAAACATGATGTGTGGAACCAAATCTCACATTCTCTAAACTAAGATAGTTTTTTTGCCACATTCTCAATACTCCACCCTTGGGATTTCAACCAAAGCATCTTTTCCTTGCCATCAACAAACTAAAATTTAAAAGAACAAAGAAAATAATGGTATCCGTCCTCTTCGCCTTCCTGGGGAGTAAAAGAGAAACCCTCGTCACCATAAATAACCCTTATCTCCGGATAACCCTTATCTCCGGTTTTTCTGTTGATGATGAATCTTTAGTCCCTGCTCATCCAATCTATATTCCATTCTGTTCAGATTATTCATCACTGTAGCTTAGTTTCAACTGCATGTATATTTAAACTTTCCAATGTGTTTTTTCCACTAGTGCACTCTGGGGTACCACCTAATTCAACCGCGGACTAAAGTTTAGTTTTATTTAAATTAAATCCATCTTGGTGTGAGTTATAAAGCTGGCTATAGTCTAGGTTTATTTAAATTAAATCTATTTTGGTATGAGTTATAAAAATTAGTTGGTGTAATCTATTGCTGTAAAATCCATTTTTCAGATTTGCTCTCTTCTAATAATTAAATCTAATTTCTCTGACAATGTTGATTTATATTTAACAGCATTATTAAAAGATTTTGGATTGTCTTTTTATATCTTTTTATAAATATATTGTTCATAAATTTCATATAAACTAAATTCGTTAATACCATATAAACTAAATATGTGATTCATTAATATCATATAAATTTTCATGTTTTATTTGTTGGTATACAATTTATTTTTAATTACTGTATTTTGTTTTTATATAATTTATTTTAAATTATTTTTATTATATTTATTTTCTTAATAATATTATATATTTTATTTTTTAAATGATTTTTTAATAATATTATTTACTTTAATTTATCTTTTTAAATGATTTTAAAATTTAGATAGTTAATATTATTAGGTTTTATATTATACTATATTGATAATTAATATAATATATTTATTTAATTAGTAATATTATTTATTTTAATTTATTTTTTAAAATGATGTTAAAATTTAGATTGTTAATGTTATTAAATTTTATATTATACTATATTGATAATTAATATAGTATATTTGTTTAATTAAAATGATATAATGAAAAAATGTTTGAATTTATCTATCGACATTTTTTCTATATTTAAATTTACATTATAGAATTTAATATAAATGTAAATGTTTTTAAAATTGATTTTGTTTATGTCTTTTACTAAATGTGTTAACTACAACATCTATTTATAAATCTATATAAATTCATATAAAATTATGTAGGATTTAATTAAAATTCAGATAATGTAAAATGAAAAAATGGTTGAATTATATAATATCAAATGACAATGTTTTTATATTTAAATATATATTATAAAATAAAATTGTAGGTAAATGTTTTTTAGGACTTATTTTGAATATATGTTTTTATTAATGATCTCTACTACAATATGTATATATATATAAACTTTTACAAATTTAAAGGGCTAGAATAGGCTAGCTTAGGATACCATAGGCTATAGTGGGCTAGGATATGATAGAGTAAGCTAAGTTAGGCTAGGGTAGGGTAGGCTAAAGTAGGATAAAATAGGTTAGGGTAGGCTAAAGTAAGAGTAGAATATGATAGGCTAAGTTAGGCTAGGCTAGAGTAGGCTACCCTAGGCTAGGACAGAGTAGGCTAAGACAAAGTAGACCAGGTTATTATAGGACAAAGTAGGCTAGGCTAGGCTAGAGTAGGTTAGGCTAGGATACAATAGTCTAGGCTAGGTAGGCAAGAGTAGACTAGACTATTCTAGGTCAAAGTAGGCTAGGCTAAACTAGGTAGGCTAGAGTAGGCTTGGCTAGTCTAGAGTATGCTCGACTATTTTGGAGTAGGCTATGCTAGGCTAGAGTAGAGTAGGCTAGGTTAGGCTATAGTAGAGTAGGCTAGGATAGGATAGACTAGAATAGAATAGGATAAAGTACAATAAGGTAGGTTAAGTTAGGGTTGGCTAAGCTAGAATAGCCTAGTAGGCTAAAGTAGAGTAGGTTAAACTAAGCTAGGGTAGAGTAGGATAAGCTAAGCTAGAGCAGGCTATGCTAGGTTAGGCTAGAGTGGGCTAGGCTAGGCTAGAGTAGGCTAGTGGGCTAGGGTAAGGTAACCTAAGCTATAAAAGAGTAGGCTAGGAAAGGCTAGAGTAGGCTAGTGGGCTAGAGTAGGCTAGGAAAGGCTAGAGTAGGCTAGTGGGCTAGAGTGGGCTAAGGTAAGCTAGGGTAGAGTGGGCTAGAGTAGTGTAGGCTAAGTTAAGAAAGGGTAGAATAGGCTAGGCTAAGCTAGAGTAGGTTGGGATAGGCTAGGCTAGACTAGATTAGGTTAGAGTAAGCTAGGCTAGCTAGAATAGGACAACCTAAGCTAGGGTAAAGTAGGATAGGAAAGACTATAATAGGGTATGGTAAGCTAGGGATGAGTAAGCTAGGCTTGGTTAGAGTAGAGTACACTAGAATAGAATATGATATGATAGAGTAAGCCAAGGTAGCTTAGGCTAGGCTAGGCTAGGCTAGAGTAGAGTATGCTAGTCTAGGCTAAGATAGGCTAGGCTATGGTAGAGTTCAGTGGGGTAGGCTAGAGTAGAGTAGGCTAGGCTAGAGTAGCGTAAGTTAGGCTAGGCTAGGCTAGAGTAAGCTAGGCTAGAGTAGAGTAGGTTAGGCAAGGCTAGAGTAGAGTAGGCCATGATAGGATAGACTATGATAGGATATGATAGAGTAGGCTAATGTAGGCTAGGTTAGGCTAGAGTATCCTAGTAAGCTATAATAGAGTAGGCTAAGTGAGTCTAGGATATAGTAGGTTATACCAGAATATGCTAGGTTAGAGTAGATTAGACTAGAATAGGATAAAGTAGGCTAAGGTACTTTAGGCTTGCCTAGAGTAGTCTACTAGGCTAGAGTAGAGTAAGCTATGTTAGGCTATGCTAGAGTAGGTTAGACTACAATAGGCTAAGCTAGAGTAAGCTATGATAGACTAGAGTAGGATAGAGTAGGCTAGGTTAGTGTAACACCTCTAATTCGCAATTTTTTTTTTTTTTTTTTTATACGGGATTTCATCTTTTTCTGGTAAAAGACCTCCTGTACTCACCTAGCATTTCATATCACTTCAGGCTTTCTAGGCATACCTACCAAAATGCATGTATATAGATATATATGTCCCACATGTATTTCCACTTCTAAATAACATTCATATATATATAAATAATATTCATATATATATAAAGTACACCCTCTGATATTATGTGATCCATACCTTTACGATACACACATGTGTATCTACCTTTTTCTACTATGACGTGAAGGTGCGCACATATATATATATTTTCGACACCTTTATATCCATTCCTTTCTCATATTACCTATTTCACTTATAGCTCGATACATATTCCAATATACACTTACCTACATCACTTATGTATAACACTTAGCCTTGGTATAGATATATATATACGACCTATTTATCTTTCTTTGGATAACCGGCTCTTTAATTGCACATAATCAATTCTTAAACCATATACATATACCCAATATGTATAACTTTAATTCATTTACATTATGGGAGTGCACGCGCTTGTATGTATTAAATCATGCATACCTTTTTGATACATCACTCATATCTATATATGTCGATTTCTACCACTTGTAAACCGAATATATTTTTACAAACGGCATTTATAATTAGATTCGTTTTAATGCAGAATAAAGCCTATATAATACATAGTGACTACTCAAGGTAACTCATAGATATATATATATAAACGCAGAGATTGACGGGTGTATGTTTTCATCATTCACCTTTCTGATATACAGGTATGTGTTTTGGAACCTTCGTACTCGAGTCTAATCTTAATCGTTGTTGTGTGTACAGGTATACTCGATCCATTAAATCTTAAGGTTGGCTGCGGCGTGGGTTCAACCCTATGAATTTTAGGCTCTGTGTACCTGGCGATCGCTTAGCCCCATATTGGCTTCTTCTTTGAAACGGACACCCCCACGCGTCGTGATCCCGTTGCACAGTACTCCACACTCGTACCGAGTATGGAGTGCAAGAACCGCCTAAACATAGGTTTCTATTCCGCTGGTTGACAGGTGAGCTCGGTCCAGATATTTCGCTGATTCTGTCGTGTGCAGTAGCAGCGTACTGAATTGTGAGCAGAACGTAACCCGCGGAGGCGTACCTCGGACCTGGTCCAGTAGGAACTCGATGGGTAGAATGTAACCATCGGTTCAGCGGTTGCGAGTACAGGTTTTTTCTGAGCACGACATTGGAAGCTGTTCGATCTAGTTTAATTTCCAAATCCGCGTGCATACGATGCCTTAATTCTGCTACGCCCTTGAACCCTACTTGGTACCTTCTGGCAGATGTGCCGCATTGCCTCAATCCACCTCGGGATTTCTGAAGCTCTCGGCGAGACGAAATTAGGGTTTCCCGTGTGTTTTTAACCGGAGACCCTGAGGGCGATCTATTTACCAGTCCCTACCTGTCTTAATATTCCTCTTTCAGAGATTGTGCTTATCTTCCCTCGGCCCCCTTCAGCTAAGTTGCGAGAAAAATTCCTGTACCGAGAGATTTAAGGTCTGGTATCGATTACTCTCTTGGTCTTATATTTTATTTCTACTGTATATCCGTTACTACATTTATTTTGGGACGATATAGTATCTAATCCTCTATTGTTTGGGGTGTAGCGAGGGCAGGAGATCAGCGTCCCAGTTGATTGCACTGAGCCAAGATTTACCCTGTTCTCCTTGGCGCCTTTCTATCTTCATGCTATTCTTACCCAGATCTACTATTTCGTTTTCGGAAATACCTTAGTTGTGAACTTGTGAAGGTTTTCGTTTCTAGGTCTGTCGTTCCTGTGTTTAATACGTATCTCCTGTGACTAACATTTGCAGGAATTTCTGGTGTCTCACGTTCGAGTGCGGAATCATACAGATCCACTGGTCGCTACCCAGCCCGCGTTAAAACCCTCGCACCCAGGTATGGTTTCACATTTGGATGCAACTGTAGTCCGCCCAACGCCGAGGTGGAAACGTTATTCAGACCCCAAGGTATGTGAAAGTCAATGTGTTCTACCGCGTCTGTTTCTACTACGTTAGTAGCTCATTTATCGATTTACTATATTTATTATTGTCGGATGATGCGAAGAATGTTTACCGTCACGATGTCGTTCGTTCAACCTCTATACTTGTAAATCTTATTATTTTTATCGCGTTAGAATACCTCCCGCCGTGGTCACAATCGCTTCGTGATTTTTATTTGTATTATCTTTTTTTTTTCACCTAGAAACTAGACATGTGTGTAAAAATCCGTATTGGAATTATGCACAGGCCACTCATACACAGCAATAAAGACTGGTGTCGGCCATGGCTTGGGACGCTTTCGTTCACCGGTGGATCGCGGTTCATCTAGTGTTTAGAGGCTCGGTAATGCCGCAGCCTTGATTATAAGGGTTTGACAGAAGACTTTCGATTGCTTGACTTACTTCCTGCGTCGTTCTCATAGTTCTACGTAGACTATAACACAATAACCCTATATAATTTGCATAATATTTTATTCATTTAACAATTTTATCTAAACTTGCTGGTAACATAAGTGGTTATACTATCTCTCGGCGTACTTGTTTTTGTTTTACCCACCTATATGTATTGCAAGATTTAATGGAACGTGTTATCATTAGTTATTAATATGAATACGAACTGTGGAAACGGAATGCTCGATTTAGCGATCGGCATATGTATACAGTTGGCTTTGTAACACCTACCCGCCTCAGTTTCCTTACTGTATGTTCGTTCCAATTAGATCTATAGATACTTTATATGTTTTTTTTTTTATACGTGTTGATGTACCCTGTTTGGAAGATATATATATATATATGTTCTTCGCACTTATTCTCCTTTTTACATATATGGTTTAGATCTAAGATTTGCATTTATCTCGTTCTTGGAACATATAAATTCATATATGTTTATATCTATGGCGCAATTGAGATTTAGGTTAACAAGAATTAAATTGTGTAACTCTCGAATTTGTTAATATATATATATCAAGCGTTTTGAATGCATAGATATATTCGTAGTCGGAGTTCAGTTGATGTAATACACTACGCATAGATTAACTTTAGGTCCCTAATGTTTATTTCAAGGTTTAGAAATGAAATTATAATACCCATGATTCTACATTGTTATCGGTACTATCACCCTTATATGGGGTAGATTTCATTGGTAATTAAATCGCAATGCAAGATACACACTCTAGAGTCCTTATTCTGAAATTCTATTTTTCTTTTGAGGTATATTCATAGGTATTCTATAGTGCTGGACTAGAGGACAGAATTTATAAATTTAGCCCTTTCCTGTACTAATTGTTTTCCAAGAGTAAGGGTAGATTTGAAAAGGCAATATATACAATTATGACTGTTATCAAAATCATATAGAGTAAAAATTATTATTATTTTTTCAAAATCTCAAAAACACATATTACTATCTCTAAGGCACTTTAGTTCTGCTATCCTGTTTCTCTAGTATAACATAAGCATATCATCTTATTTTTGTATCTACAGGGAATGAAACAAAAATTTAATCATCTGTAGAGGCCAAGTAACTTCAGATTTAAACCCACTATGGTTTAGAGTTTCTGGGGTCTCTACTCTATGGAACTTCTGTACTACAACTAAACAGAATCTGGAAGGTGAATGCCTTAGGATGGGTTCTGTTAAATGTAGTACCAGCATCAATTCCACAATTGGTTTTAATTTTTATATGTAGCTAATTCATACCATAATACATCAAAATAGACAGAATTTCAAAACATACCAAAATCTGCAATTGACCACCTCCCAACCTTAGAGTCCTCTTTGTCTCCCAGGACTCACCCCCGAGCAGAGATCACCTCCTAGAACAGATCAACCTCTGATCTGCCTAGGAGAAGCTTATTTAAGCTCATATTTCCCCAAAGCATGTTTCTAATTCTGCGTCCAGAATAGCAGGATGCTTTCTTTCCTGTTTAGCCTAGGCTCCCCAATTTGGGACTCTTTAAAGCTGCTTTAAGCTTTTCCTCAGCTTTTCCAGCTTTTTCTCACCTCTTCCCAACTACTCCTCTTCATTGGGCAAATTTAGATTCCTCCTCAAATCTAAATTAATTTCTTTCAAGGATTTTTGAAAGACTTTTTGGGGATTTGTTGCCTTATCCATCCTCATGGATTTGGCAAGTGATCTCTAATTCTCTTCTTGGTCAAAATGCACAATCATTTTATTTATTTCCTCAAATAAAATATGCTATTACATTCACACCACACTTATCCCTTGGGTCCACCCCCTTAGGATTTAAGTTCAAATGTCTAACTTTTAAAAATTTAACACACAAATTGGGGGTGTTACATATTCCCCCTCTGAAAATAAACATCGTCCTCGGTGTTCTTATTCAACTACTAGAGTTCATTTAAACAAAGATGGATATCTTTCCATCATTTCAGCTTCCCTTTCCGAGGTGGCTTCTTCAGCAGTAAAGTGCTTCCACTGCACTTTTACTCTGACCACTGTTCTATTTCTCAATTCAATTTCTTCCCGCTCCAATATTTGAAGCGGTTCGGGCAGAAACTCCCCTTCTGGTTCCACCTGTACAACATTCCAATCAACTATGTGAGAAGCATCATGCACATATCTTTTTAATAATGAAACATGAAACACATTATGCACTTTAACATGGGGTGGTAAGGCCAGCTTGTAAGCCACTGGTCCCACCCTTTCTAATACTTCAAAAGGACCACAATATCTAGGAGCAAGTTTTGCACAACTTCCAGCATAAAGTGTGCTCTTTTTGGGTTTGATGCGTAAATACACATGATCCCCTTCTTTAAATTCTCGGTGTACTCTTTTCTTATCAGCATAGCTTTTCTGGCGATCTTGTGCTATCTTGATATTTCTTTGTATCTGTTTGACAATTCTTTCCATCTCTTGTAATGCATCTGGTCCCAGCACCAGTTTATCCTCTGGTTGACTCCAGCTCAAGGGAGTACGACACTTTCTCCCATAAAGTGCCTCAAACGGACTCATCTTAATAGAGGATTGGTAGCTGTTATTATAGGCAAACTCAGCTAAATGCAGATACTCTTCCCATTTTGATGGCCTATCCATCACGTACATTCTCAGCATATCCTCTAAAATTTGATTTGTCCTTTCTATTTGCCCATCAGTTTGAGGGTGATAGGCAGTACTAAAATTCAGCTTAGTACCCATTCCTGCAAACAATCCCTTCCAAAATGCTGCTGTAAACTTAGCATCTCGATCTGACACAATCACCTTGGGAACTCCATGAAGCCTTACTATCTCTTTTAGGAAAACATTTGCTACTTGAGTTGTTCCAAAGGTGGACTTGACTGGGATAAAGTGAGAAGCTTTTGTGAGAGTGTCTACTACTACCATTAACGAGTCATGTTGATATTTAGTCTTGGGTAATCCTGTTATAAAATCTAGGGAAACTGTGTCCCATTTCCATTCTGCAATTGGCAAAGGATTTAAAAGTCCTGCTGGATGTTGATGCTCAACCTTGACCAGTTGACATTCCATACACTTACTTAGATACTCTGCCACATCTCTCTTCATTCCTGGCCAGAACATCTTCTTTTTCAAGGCTGTTAACATCTTCTGGTATCCTGGATGTCCTGCATAGGGTTGCTTGTGATATTCATCTAGAATTTCTCTTTTCAATGACTCTATATTCGGAATATACAACCTGTTTTTGTAATAGAGAAGCCCTTTTTGGTCTTTAGTGAAATCAGTTTTATCCTTTTTCTGTAGTTTCACCAAGAGTGCTTCATAGTTGGGATCTTGATGTGTTGTTTTTCTCACCAATTCTTCTACTTCCATCTGGGCACTACTCCCCATACTGTTTAGATGTTGACAAGCATTTCTACTTAATGCATCAGCAACTTTATTTTCTTTTCCCTTGATATGTTTTATGTCCATATCAAATTCACTTAGAAAAGACAGCCATCTGGCTTGTCTTGCATTCAAGTCAGTTTGGGAAAAGAAGTATTTGAGGCTAATATGATCAGTCATCAATGTGAGCTTTTTCCCTAGAAGATAGTGCCGCCACATTTTCAGAGCATGGATGACAGCTGCCAATTCTAAATCATATGCACTGTAATTCTGTTCATGAGTTTTCAGTTTTCTAGATTCATAGGCAATAACGGAATTTTCCTGCAATAGGACTCCTCCTAACCCCTCTCTGCAAGCATCTGTACATACAACAAACTCTTTATCAGGATCAGCAATTTTTAGTATAGGGGCTGAAATAAGTTTTTGTTTCAATTGTTCGAAACTGTTTTGACATTTCTCAGTCCACACGAATTTAACACCCTTCCTTTGTAATGAGGTGATGGGATTTGCTATAGCAGAAAATCTCTCCACAAATCTGCGATAATAGCCTGCCATTCCCATAAATGATCTTACTGCTGAAACATCAGTGGGAACTGGCCATTCTTTCATGGATTTTATCTTTTCAGGGTCAACTGCCAACCCTTTTTCAGAAATTATATGACCCAGATATTGAATTTTATCTCTATAAAACTCACATTTGCTGAACTTGGCATATAGCTGATTTTATTTTAAAGTCTGCAACACTATTCTCAGATGTTCCTTATGTTCATCTTCATTTTTAGAATAGACTAAGATATCATCTATGAACACAAGAACAAATTTGTCCAAATACTTATTCAACACACTGTTCATCCGACACATAAAAGTGGCAGGGGCATTCGTCAAACCAAAAGGTAGGACTACAAATTCGTAATGCCCATACCTGGTTCGAAATGTTGTTTTGCTGATGTCTTCTTCTTTAATTCTGAGCTGGTGATACCCAGTCCGTAGGTCTATCTTGGAGAATACTGAAGCTCCTCTCACTTGATCAAAAAGATCATCAATTCTAGGAAGTGGATATCTATTCTTAATGGTCAACTTGTTCAGTTGACGATAGTCAATGCACATCCTAAAAGTTCCATCCTTCTTTTTCACAAATAAAATCGGGGCTCCCCAAGGAGACACACTTGGTCTTATATACCCTTTATCTAATAATTCTTGCAGCTGCATCTTCAACTCCATCAGTTCTGGCGGACTCATCCGATAAGGGGCTCGGGAAACAGGTGTAGCTCCCGGCACCAGATCTATAGAAAAATCAATATCTCTTTTGGGGGGAATATGAGGGATTTCCTTGGGAAAAACTTCCTTAAACTCTCTGATGACTGGTATAGAATCTAGTAACTCTTCCTCAGTTTTCTGTTCTATTTCTTCTACATGCACTGCATAGACTTGATATCCTTTTCTAGCTGTTCTTTTCAATTGTAAGGCTGATATTTGTCTTACTACAATGGGTTTTGGTTTCCCTTTAAGTATAAAAGGTTTCCCTTCCTCATCCACACAATGCAGGGTTTTATCCCAGCAGTTCATTAGAGCTTTCTTCTTTTCTAGCCAATCCATTCCTATCAGCAGATCATAGGATCATAATGGCAATATGTCCAGATTTACTTCTGTTGGGAACCCATTTAATTGTATTTCTGTTTTGGGCAACTTATGTGTGACTTTTCTCTTAGTTCCAGTGGCCAGCTGTACCAACCAGGACTGCTGAAATTTTTCAGGTTTAATTTTACATTTTTCTACAATTCCAGGACTAATGTAACTCAAAGAAGCACCTGGATCAATCAAAACAGTAACAGGTATGTTAGAAATCTTACCATCCATTTCCACCATGGTTGCTTGATGTTCTGCCTGTCGGTTTTCCAGGGCTGCACTGATGGTTGGTATGTTTCTGGCTATGTCATTGACGGTTGTTGCCTCTCGCTCTCTGCTGATCATGTGGATATTTCGATGGGGGCAGTCCCTCATCATATGGGGTTCTCCACAGCCCCAACACTTCAGAGGTTCCTTCATTCTGACTGTCCCTTCCTTTTTATTGTTCCCTTCTACTGGTTTTGAAGCCACTTGGGACTGAGCAGTTTGACTTTCTTTTGGTTTGCCGAACTTTTTCCTTTGATGATCTCTACCAAAATTCCTTAAATATGCTGGTTTTGGTCTCTTTCCTTTGAACTCCCCCTTGCTCATCCAGCTCTTCCCTTTTTCATCTTTACCTTTAAACTGTTGATAGCATAATCTTGCTTTTCTAACAGCTTCATCCATGGTCTTTGGGTTGTCAAACTCAATTTTCTCCTTGTACACAGTAGGCAAACAATTTAAAAACCTTTGCACTTTTGCCTTTTCTTCCCTAATGTAAGGGACATACCTCAGTAAATTAGTAAACTTAGTGACAAACTCATCAATAGTGAGTTTCCCTAGCCTAAGTTCATGGAATTCTTTCGCTTTATCATCATAATAACATTCATTCAAATAACGAATTTTGAACTTAGTCTGAAAATCTTCCCAAGTAACTGTCTTTTCATCAATGGCATGCACCATTTTTGTCTCTTCCCACCAGAGTGTAGCTTTTCCTTGTAGCTGGTACACAGCTAATCTAGCCTTCAGATTGCTCTCATATTAATATACTTGGAAATACTTGATCATATTCAGCAACCAAGCTTCAGCATCCTCCTCCTTTTCTCCATCATATGAGGGAGGTTTGATCTTCCTAAATTCTCCCTGCAACTCTCTTTTCTGTTTATGCTGCTGTTTAGCAGCATCATCATCATCAGACTAATCCATCTTTCTTTTTCCAGAACCTTCACCTTCCTGGCTGTTCCGGGAAGTTAGCTCTCTGATGATCTTTTCCTGCTCCTTACTGGCTGATGACAACATGTCATTTTGGCTTCTTAATTCAGCCAACTCTCGTTGCATCTGGTGCAACATAGCCAGTACCGGAGCATTGGGATCTGGAGTAGCAAACTCATCCCGCAGATCCACATAAATCCCTTCACCTTCAGCCATTTCAACTGTACACACTTACAACACAGATTAGCAAAGTTTATAAACTTCAGAAGAAAAAAAAATATGTAATAAGCAGTGACCACAAAACAACAGCCCCAATTTGTTGTAACTAGTGCTCCGATACCATTTGTAACCCCTCTAATTCACAATTTTTTTTTTTTTTTTAATACGAGATTTCATCTTTTTCTGGTAAAAGACCTCCTGTACTCACCTAGCATTTCATATCACTTCAGGCTTTCTAGGCATACCTACCAAAATGCATGTATATAGATATATATGTCCCACATGTATTTCCACTTCTAAATAACATTCATATATATATAAATAATATTCATATATATATAAAGTACACCCTGTGATATTATGTGATCCATACCTTTACGATACACACATGTGTATCTACCTTTTTCCACTATGACGTGAAGGTGCGCACATATATATATATTTTCGACACCTTTATATCCATTCCTTTCTCATATTACCTATTTCACTTATAGCTCGATACATATTCCAATATACACTTACCTACATCACTTATGTATAACACTTAGCCTTGGTATAGATATATATATACGACCTATTTATCTTTCTTTGGATAACCGGCTCTTTAATTGCACATAATCAATTCTTAAACCATATACATATACCCAATATGTATAACTTTACTTCATTTGCATTATGGGAGTGCACACGCTTGTATGTATTAAATCCTGCATACCTTTTTGATACATCACGCATATCTCTATATGTCGATTTCTACCACTTGTAAACCAAATATATTTTTACAAGCGGCATTTATAATTACATTCGTTTTAATGCAGAATAAAGCCTATATAATACATAGAGACTACTCAAGGTAACTCATAGATATATATATATATAAACGCAGAGATTGACGGGTGTATGTTTTCATCATTCACCTTTCTGATATACAGGTATGTGTTTTGGAACCTTCGTACTCGAATCTAATCTTAATCGTTGTTGTGTGTACAGGTATACCCGATCCATTAAATCTTCAGGTTGGCTGTGGCGTGGGTTCAACCCTATGAATTTTAGGCTCTGTTTACCTGGCGACCGCTTAGCCCCATATTGGCTTCTGCTTTGAAACGGACACCCCCACGTGTCGTGATCCCGTTGCACAGTACTCCACACTCGTACCGAGTATGGAGTGCAAGAACCGCCTAAACATAGGTTTCTATTCCGCTGGTTGACGTGTGAGCTGGGTCCAGATATTTCGCTGATTCTGTCGTGTGCAGTAGCAGCGTACTGAATTGTGAGCAGAACGTAACCCGCGGAGGCATACCTCGGACCTGGTCCAGTAGGAACTCGACGGGTAGAATGTAACCATCGGTTCAGCGGTTGCGAGTACAGGTTTTTTCTGAGCACGGCATTGGCAGCTGTTCGATCTAGTTTAATTTCCAAATCGGCATGCATACGATGCCTTAATTCTGCTGCGCCCTTGAACCCTACTTGGTACCTTCTGGGAGACGTGCCGCATTGCCTCAATCCACCTCGGGATTTCTGAAGCTCTCGGCTAGACGAAATTAGGGTTTCCCGTGTGTTTTTAACCCGAGACCCTGAGGGCGATCTATTTACCAGTCCCTACCTGTCTTAATATTCCTCTTTCGGAGATTGTGCTTATCTTCCCTCGGCCCCCTTCAGCTAAGTTGCGAGAAAAATTCCTGTACCGAGAGATTTAAGGTCTGGTATCGATTACTCTCTTGGTCTTATATTTTATTTCTACTGTATATCCCTTACTGCATTTATTTTGGGACGATATAGTATCTAATCCTCTATTGTTTGGGGTGTAGCGAGGGCAGGAGATCAGCGTCCCAGTTGATTGCACTGAGCCGAGATTTACCCTGTTCTCCTTGGCGCCTTTCTATCTTCATGCTATTCTTACCCAGATCTACTATTTCGTTTCCGGAAATACCTTAGTTGTGAACTTGTGAAGGTTTTCGTTTCTAGGTCTGTCGTTCCTGTGTTTAATACGTATCTCCTGTGACTAACATTTGCAGGAATTTCTGGTGTCTCACGTTCGAGTGCGGAATCATACAGATTCACCGGTCGCTACCCAGCCCGCGTTAAAACCCTCGCACCCGGGTATGGTTTCACATTTGGATGCGACTGTAGTCCGCCCAACGCCGAGGTGGAAACGTTATTCAGACCCCAAGGTATGTGAAAGTCAATGTGTTCTACCGCGTCTGTTTCTACTACGTTAGTAGCTCATTTATCGATTTACTAGAGGTATTATTGCTGGATGATGCGAAGAATGTTTACCGTCAGTTTATGCTGTTCGTTCAACCTCTACACTTGTAAATCTTATTATTTTTATTGCGGTTAGAATACCTCCCCAGCGTGGTCACACTGCTCAGGGATTTTTTATTTGTATTATCTTTTTTTTCTCACCTAGTAACGGGGACATGTAAAACTGTATTGGAATTGTGCACAGGCAACTCATACACAGCAATAAAGGCTGGTGTCGGCCATTGCTTAGGACGCCTTCGTTCACTGGTGGATCGCGGTTCATCTAGTGTTTAACAGGCTCGGTACTGCCGCAGCCTTGATTATGAGGGTTTGACATAAGATTTTTGTCTGCTTGACTTACTTCCTGCGTCGTTCCCATAACTCTACGTAGACCATAACACAATAACCCTATATATTTTTCATAATATTTTTTTTTCCAGTTAACAATTTTGTCTAGACTTGCTGGTACCCTAAATGGTTATATTATCTCTCGGCGTATTTGTTTTTGTTTTACTCACCTATATGTATTGCAAGAAATGATGGAACGTTTTATCATTAGCTCTTAATACGAATATGAACTGTGGAACGAAATACTTGATTTAGCGCTCGGCATATATATACAGTTGGTTGTGTAATACCTACCCGCCGTCGTTCCCTTACTGTATGTTCGTTCCAATTAGATATATAGATGTTGTACATGTGTTATTGATACGTTTGATGTACCTTTTTTTTTTTTCTTGTCATATATGTATATATTCATATAGATATACCATTCGCACTTATTCTCCTTCGTACATATATTGTTTAGATATAAGAATTGCGTTTATTTCGTTCTTAGAACATATAAAATTCATATATGTTTATATTTATGGCTCAATTGAAATTTATGTTAACAAGAATTAAATCGTGTAACTCTTCGATCTTGTTAACATATATATGTAGCATTTTGAATGCATAGATATATAAGAAATCGAAAGTTCAATCTACACTAAGCATAGATTAACTTTAGATCCTTAATGTTTATTTCAAGGTTTAGAATTGAAGTTATAATACCAATTACTCTAACATTGTTGTCGGTACTATCACCCTTCTATGGTGTAGATTTCCGTGGTAGTTTGATCATAATGCAAGATACACACTCTAGAGTCCTTACTCTGAAATTCTAATTTCCTTTTTGAGGTATACTCATAGGTATTCATTAGTGCTGGATTAGAGGACAGTATTTATAAATTAAGCCCTTTACTAAAATAATTGTTTTCCAAGAGTAAGGGTAGATTTGAAAAGGCAATATATACAATTATGACTGTTATCAAAATCATATAGAGTAAAAATTATTATTCTCTCTTTTTTTTTCGCAAACTCTCAAAAAGACACATATTAATATCACTAAGGCACTTTAGTTCTGCTATCATGTTTCTCTAGTATAACATAAGCATATCATCTCCTTTTTGTATCTACATGGAATGCAACAAAAATTTAATCATCTGTAGAGGCCAAGTAACTTCAGATTTAAACCACTATGGTTTAGAGTTTCTGGAGTTTCTACTCTATAGAATTTCTGTACTACAACCAAACAGAATCTGGAAGGTGAATGCCTTAAGATGGGTTCTGTTAAATGTAGTACTAGCATCAATTCTACAATTGCTTTTAAGTTCTTATATGTAGCTAATTCATACCATAATACATTAAAATAGACAGCAATTTCAAAACATACCACAATTTGCAATTGACCAACCTCCCAACCTTAGAGTCCTCTTTGTCTCCCAGGACTCACCCCCGAGCAGAGATCACCTCCTAGGACAGATCAACCTCTGATCTGCCTAGGAGAAGCTTATTTAAGCTCATATTTCCCCAAAGCATGTTTCTAATTCTGCGTCCAGAATAGCAGGATGCTTTCTTTCCTGTTTAGCCTAGGCTCCCCAATTTGGGACTCTTTAAAGCTGCTTTAAGCTTTTCCTCAGCTTTTCCAGCTTTTTCTCACCTCTTCCCAACTACTCCTCTTCATTGGGGAAATTTAGATTCCTCCTCAAATCTAAATTAATTTTCTTTCAAGGATTTTTGAAAGATATTTGGGGATTTGTTGCCTTATCCATCCTCATGGATTTGGCAAGTGATCTCTAATTCTCATCTTGGTCAAAATGCACAATCATTTTATTTATTTCCTCAAATAAAATATGCAATTACATTCACACCACACTTATCCCTTGGGTCCCACCCCCTTAGGATTCAAGTTCAAATGTCTAAATTTAAAAATTCAACACACAAATTGGGGGTGTTACAGTTAGGCTAGAGTAAGAGTAGAATAGGATAGGCTAGACTAGACTAGGCTAGAGTAGAGTGGGCGAGGCTAGGGTATACTACTTAGAGTAGGTTAGGAGGCTACGCTAGAGTAGGCTATGCCAGACTAGGAGAAAGTATACTAGGTTAGGCTAGGACAAAGTAGACTAGGCTAAGAAAAGATAGACCAAGCTAGGTTATGCTAGGTTAGAGTAAGCTAGGCTAGGCTAGGATAGAGTAGGCTAGGCTAGGCTAGGATAGAGTGGGCTAGGCTAGGCTAGTGTAGGCATTGCTAGGATATAATAGAGTAGGCTAGGAGAGGCTAAACTAGGATAGGATAGGATAGAGTAGAGAAGGTGGGCTAGGCTAGTGTAGGCTAGGCTAGAGTAGCCTAGTAGGCTAGAGTATGCTATGCTAGGCTAGAGTAGACTATGCTAGATTAGGCTAGGCTAGATTAGGTTAGTGGGTTAGAGTAGGCTAAGTTATGTTAGGGTAGATTAGGCTAGGTAAGACTAGAGTAGGGCGAATGGGCTATAGTAGGCTAAGCTAGGGTAGGGTAGGGGAGGCTAGGCTAGGCTAGAGTAGACTAGACTAGGTTAGGATAGACTAGACTAAGATAGGACAAGACAGAGTAGGCTAAGGAAGGCTAGCATTGGCCCTTAGCCTAGGCTAGGCTAAGCTAGCATAGGCTAGAATAGTGTAGGCTAAGTTAAGCTAGGCTAGGCAAAGCTAGGCTAGAATAGGCTAGTGTAGGCGTTGTTAGGCTAGGAAAGGCTAGACTAGGATAGGATAGGATAGAGTAGAAAAGGTAGGCTAGGCTAGAGTAGCCTAGTAGGCCAAAGTAGAATAGGCTAAGCTAAGCTAGGCTATAGTAGGGTAGAGTATGCTAGGCTATGATAGAGTGGACTAAGCTAGAGTAGGCTAGACTAGACTAGAGTAGGTTAGAGGGCTAGAGTAGATTATGCTAGGTAAGACTAGAGTAGGGTTAGTGGGCTAGAGTAGGGCTAGTGGGCTAGAGTAGGCTAAGCTAAGTTATGGTAGAGTAGGCTAGGATAGGACACAATAGAATAGGTTAAGGTAGGCTACGGCAGGATAGGATAGAATACAGTAGGCTAACTTAGATAGGCTAGAGTAGGCTAGCGTAGGCTAAGCTATGTAGGGCTAGAGTAGAGTAGGCTAAGATATTATAGGCTAAGATAGGTTAGGATATTGTAGGCTAAGGTAGCCTAGGCTAGGATGGCATTGGTAGAGTATCCTAGTAGGCTAGAGTAGAGTAGGCTAAGACAAGCTAGGCTAGAGTAGGGTAGACTAGAGTAGGCTAAAGTAGGCTAAGCTAGCGTAGAGTAGTCTACTAGGCTAGAGTAGAGTAACCTAATCTATCATAGTCTAGAATATGCTAGACTATAATAGGCTAGGCTAGAGTAGGCAAAGTTATGCTAGAGTAGGATAGAATATGCTAGCTTAGGCTAGAGTAAGGGTAGAATAGGATAGGCTAAAATAGGATAAGTTAGAGTAGGCTAGAGTAGGTTAGGCTAGGCTAAGCTAGGATACACTAGAGTAGGTTAGTTGGGTACAGTAGAGTAGGCTAGTAGGTTAGAGTAGGCTAAGCTAGGAAAGACTAGGCTAGGCTAGGCTAGGCTAGGTTAGGATAGAGTAGACTAAGCTAGGACAAAGTAGAGTAGGCTAGGCTAGGAAAAAGTACACAAGGCTAGGCTAGGATGGTGTGGACTAGGCTAAGACAAAGTAGGTTATGTTAGGCTAGGCTAGGCTAGAGTAGACTAAACTAGAGTAGGCTAGTGTGGGCTACATAAGGCTTGATTGGGTTAGAGTAGAGTAGGCTAGGATAGGTTATGATAGAGTAGTCTAAGGTAGGCTAGATAAGAGTAGGCTAGGATAGAGTAGGTTAGACTAGAATAGTGTAAATTAGTTTAGGATATCCTATAGTAGTCTACTAGGTTAGAGTAGAGTAAGCTAACTTAGGCTAGGTTAGTATAGGTTAAACTATAATAGGCTAGGCTAGAGTAGGCTATGTTATGCTAGAGTAGAATGGGCTAGACTAGGTTAGGCTAGAGTAGGTTACAGTAGAGTAGGCTATGCTAGGCTAGACTAGGATATGCTAGACTAGGCTATGATAGAATAGGCTAGGCTAGAGTAGGCTAGGCTAGAGTAGGCTATGGTAGGCTAGGACATAGTAGACTAAGATAAGCTAGGATAGAGTACACTAGGCTAGGATAGGATAGAGTAGGCTAGGCAAGGCTAGGCTAGGCTAGAATAGACTAGGCTAGGCTATAGTAGGCTAGAATAGAGTAGAGTAGGCTAGGATAGAGTAGACTAGGATAAGATAGGGTAGAGTAGGATAAGGTAGGCTAGGCTAGAGTATCTTAGTATGCTAGAGAACATTAGTATGCTAGAATATAGTAGGCTAAGCTAAGCTAAGTTAGGTTACATTCATTTAGGCTAGGCTATATTACGCTAGAATAGACTAGAGTAGGCTAAGCTAAGATAAGGTAGAGTGAGCTAGGCAAGGCTAGAGTAGGCTAAACTGAGTTGAGGTAGAGTAGGCTAGGCTAGGATAGGCTAGAGTACAGTAGGCTAGGAAATTCTAGACTAGGATAAGATAGAGTAGGCTAAGGTAGGCTAGGCTAGGCTAGGCTAGGCTAGAGTAGCCTAGTAGGCTAGAGTAGAGTAGGTTAAGTTAAGTTAGGGTAGAGGAGGCTATGATAGGGTAAAATAAGCTAAGTTAGGGTATTATAGGCTAGGCAAGGCAAGGATACAGTGGAGTATGCTAGGATAGGCTAGACTAAAATAGGATAGGATAAAGCAGGCTAACGTAGTCTAGGTTAGGATAGGCTAAGCTAGTGTAGCCTAGTAGGGCTAAGCTAGGATTGGATAGGGTAGGTTAGTCCATAATAGGCTAGGCTAGAGTAGGTTAGACACGAATAGGCTAGGTTAGAGTAGGTTAGACAAAAATTGGCTAGGCTAGTGCAGGTTAAGCTAGAGTAGGTGAAGTTAGGTGAGGGTAGGAAAGAGTAGGCTAGGCTAGGCTAGAGTAAGTTATAATAGAAAGGATAGGCTAGATTAGGCTATTCTAGAGTAAGTGAGGCTAGGCTACGGTAGAGTAGGCCAGTAGGCTAAAGTAAGATAGGGTGAGATAGGATAAATTAGGCTAGTGGGCTAGAGTAGAGTAGGTTAAGCTATGCTATGGTAGGCTAAAGTAGGTGAGGTTATGCTAGAGCAGCCTAGTAGGCTAGAGTAGAGTAGGCTAAGCTAGGCTATCTTACAGAAGGTTAGGATAGAATAGGTTAGGGTAGAGTAAGGTAAGCTAGGCTAGGCTAGAGTAGGCAAAGCATGACTAGGATAGAGTAGGCTAAGAAAGGCTAGGCTAGAGTAGGCTAAGCTAGGCTAGGCTAGAGTAGGTTACAATATATTAGGGTATTATAAATATAGGGATCAAGGTAGGATTATCTAATAATTTGTCACTATGGGATGTTGTAAATGATTTTTTCATTTTTTGTTGTTTTGTTGAATAAAAGAAAGAAAAAATAAAAAATAAAAGAAAATTAGAAAAAAATAGAAAATAGAAAAGAAAATGGAAATAAAAATGAAAATAAATCAGAATGAATAAAAATAAAAATGAAAATTAAATCCCCAAAGAGGCGCACAAGTTCAGATGTCGCCAATTGTCAAAATTTATTTTATTTTTTTTAAGTTAAAAATAAAAATTTTGACATGACACTTTGTCGTTTTTAATAAATTATTTGTACTTTCAAATGGTCAAGATCATCCCCACCCACATAAATTACGTGAGAGGATGTTCTGCAGCAACCCTCGCAAGCTTTCATGACATACCAAAAGGGGGGGTGGGGGGCGAAATGTGTTTACCATGGAACCACCTGAGCTAACATTGTTTCTCCATAGGGTTTTTAGGGGGTCTCCTCGCTTTATCACTTACCACTTCTACCCCCACAAATACCACCTTCCAATTTCATTTCTGCCCATTTTCTCCCACTCTGTCCTCACCATGCCACCCGTCACATTGTCCACGTCACTTGACCATCAGATTTCAAATCTCTTGCCAACAGTCATATAGACATTGGCCATTAACATTTTCCCTGCCAAAATATGAATTTTAATAAAGGCTACACTAAAAGACGGTAACAATTATATTAATTACCCTCAATTCCCATTGTAAAACCCTATTTCAAACCTGTATTATCTCTTTTTATATTTGTTTCATTTACACAGATTCAGACCAAAGAAATTTCAATTTTTCCATGGCTCTCTGCAAAGTATTCTCCTTCAGCAACTGTTATGTTGGTAAATCCTCTCTATGGATAGAGACAATCCCTCTAGCCCTAGAGTGGGTCTAGAAACAAAGAGACATGTTAGAGTGTTGATTCCTAATTATTGAATGAAAAGAGGACACGGTAAATCGACCTACCTGGATTCCAATGTTGTCGTCGTTGATGTAGTGGTGGTGGCCTCTCGCTCTTGTCTTTGCAAGTCATGATCCTTTCACAGTCATGCTAGGAAACCTACACATAGAAAAAAAACAAGAACAACATACAAAATAATAATTTCAGTCATAACTACTAGCCAGTCAAAGAGGGCTAAGAATATTTCATTAAACGTCTAACATAATACAAAATGGGAACCAAACAATAGTCACGTGTATGTATTGATAGAAGGAAGAGTTACAACCAATGCTTTGACGTCACAGTCTCCTCCAGTGGGGTTCATTCGGAGTACGTCTCAGATGCTCGTCAGGGAATTCGGACGGGATAAAGGCACAGACTCAAGCTCTCTCAAAAGACATCGACTCAAGCTCTCTCAACGTAATTCCTTCTTATTATATCTCTCCAGTATTCTACTATAGTATGTTTAATTCTCCAAGTTCATCTCTTCAATTGTTCAGCTAGGTTGTGCAAAGAGAGATAGCTTCTTTTTATAGAGGAAAAGGAGGAGGTTAGGATCCCTAAAAAGGTGGAAGGGAGGCGTATCATTTAGGGAGTTCCCATAAGAGGTGGAAACCATAAAATAAAGGAGGGAGTCCATGGTTTTTCAATTCAACCACTCCCAATGACTCATCCTGGAGGTGCTTGGAGTGGAATCTCTGCCTCTAATTTTAAAAAACATTCCATAAACAGCTTGGCATGGGTGGAAAGCTAGGACAGAGCGCCAGCTAGCACGGGGCCAAGTGTTAATCTTCCTCTTTGGTGTGAGGACATAACTAAATACCCCCACCAAGGAAAAAAAAAGGTTTTTGAGTCTCTGCTCAGGGAATTGTCAACAGAAGGAATATTACTCTCATGTAAAGGGATATAATGATGATCTTTGCAAGGCATGACACTGCTTATTGATCACGGAAATGACCCTCCAATGGCTGAGATGAGGATTACAGAGAAAGTGACAAAATTCTATGTAACAGATGCCACTTAAAGCATAAGGTCTGAGGGAGAGGGAGGGTCGAAATAATCTATGAGAATACATTCGAACCAAACACCATTTTCTGATAACCTTAAATTATGAATACAACTGATATCTCTGATACATGAACATGTGGTATGGGTGCAGCCATCCATAATAGAGTATATAAAAAAAACTGGGATACGAGGTATGGATGCAACATCCAGCAGTAAGGATCAACAAATAGACTCGGGTATGGTCGCATCCATCCAATCAAAAGAGTTATGCAAATAAGTCATGATAATCTACCAAAATTCACAACCTTGATTTTATCAAACAAAATCCAGGGTCTTGCGCTCCATCTCGACCCAAACAAGTACAAATTCAAGTATGCGAATATATGAGTTGAAGTCAAACATGCAAGAAAATCACCTGATTACCAACCAATGATGAAAGTTGTTAACAGGCATGAGAGAAACCACCAATAATGAAAATGGCTCTCAAGGTACAACCGGTACAATCCATGGAATGTGAACAGTGATCTGGTGTCGAACATCCATAGAATCACTCGATCGAGGGCCAATGATGTGGACCTTGCGTCGAATGCGAAGAACCTACCATTGAGGCATGCGGGCTCCAAGGTACCAAAAGAGAGTCTCTAGATCAAATTTCTAAATAATGAGTTGAAGTGAACAGGATGTGACCTGATCAAAGGTGGGCCATTATGTTTCTCACATGATCGATATGAGACAGAGAAATCTGATGATGAAATAGGTTCAATAGAGAATTAGAGGGAGGTTGAAAACTGCAGAGGCAAGCTTCTCTTGAACATATCAGCAGCACGATACTAGATTTCGCAGTATTTGACATCAAAGGATCTGAGTTCATGTTGACATGGAAAAGAGTATATGAGAGGTCAAAAGAGATTACCCAATCCCATGGAGTAAAAAATGATGAAATTAAATGTCCCAAACTCAACACGAATGTAGACAAGTGCCATGTTCAAGAGTGACATACTATCAACATAACTAAAACTTGGTTACATTTTTCCCCACCATTTCTGGTAAGTATCCCAATTATTTCTTTAAAACAAGCTTGAAGGGGATAACATATGCTTGTGTTGTAATTTTTTCCTTTGGAAAAATCCATCCTAGTACATTTTACGAGCTCTAGGAAGGAGGAACTTGAGTAACATCATGGCACGAAATATGATGTCATCATGGTTTAACGAGTTTGACAAAGTGAGAACTCGACATCTTTTCATGTTTAGAGAGTTTGAAAAGAAGGCAGAAAAAAAAACTCCATCATGGCCCTTTTCGTAAATAGTCTCTCAGATTTGAAAAGGTAGAAAACAATATCTAAAATAACCTCTTAGTCGCCGCCCGAAAAAGGGGTAAACATATACTGGGTAGATATCGCTTCACAGCCATTTAATGAGTTCAAAATGACAAAAGTATCTGCAATATTTTCAATTTTAGAGAGTCAGAAAAGAGCTGAAAGATCACTCCAGTAGTGACTTTTTTATGTTTTTACCGAGTCTGAAAAAGTATAAAAATTAACTCGTTACTCCATCACTATGTCCTGAAACTTGTTGCGGCACAAGAGACATGTGTAAAACACATTTCTCGAAAATAATATACTAAAATAATCTAAAAACATGTCTTAAAACCTAATTAGGGTTGTAAAAAGTTATAAAATGCCAAAAATGGAAAAAAATAATTATCTTTCACTTTTTACCTCTTGTGGAGCAATACTTACCCATTTTATAGTGTGATGTTGGAGCGACGATAACGAACAATGCAACAGACCAATCTCAAATCCGTCAGTTCCAAGTAAGAGCTGAGATGTCTCCCTTCATTTTAAGTCACTTATTACTACCTACAACTTCCAATTTTGAATTCTGGGGGAGGAAATGTGAATATTAGGGCATGACAGTTAACGCGGGTTTTGGGCATGGAGTCGCGTCAACTGCCCAATTTTATACACTAGGGCACGCCATCAGCGCAAACAAATTTTTTATGCAAAATGCAAGTCAAATACTGCAATTATTCACAAATCCAAACTTCAAAAATGGCTAATACTATTCATATGAATGTGTTTGCAAATAGAAAGTGGCAAAATGGTGATCGAATGGAAAGAACCGGAACACGATGAAGAGGACGAACTTGCCATGGGGAATGAGAGATCTTGACACCGTGTCTCCATGCTCAATTGGAGCTGCTACAATATTAGATCAACATATGGGATGAGGATCAGTAAAATTTGATCCTTCGAGATCACAGGATTGTCACCGAGGGGACCAACACCGATCCTAACCGGCACCCAACCTAGCATGGAGATTATGTCCATAATAATGGAAAGGTTGTGTCGAGGGGCACGGAAAGGAACAGGAAGTGGGAAAGTTGATATCTAAACTATCCCAGACTTAGCACTAAAAGTAGTGCTACATAACATCACAAGCTTATATGATTATGAGTAGGGAATGAGTGGCTAATTTTTTTTGTGTTGGATTTATCGCTACAAAAACAGTTTTATCATTTTATTTAATGGAGTTGTTTAAGGAGGCAGAGGAATTTCTAGGATGGCTAGTAATTTTTTAAATAAATCTTGTAGTAGCAGTGTTTGAATCATATTTTTGATAGTGGAAATGGATTCAGCACCATTAAAGACCTCTAGGACACCTAAAATATTGAAGTTTGATAGCTATAAATTGGATTTACAAAAATCCCTGCCAGATTTTCTTAAAATCTTAATAGAATTTCCATGAAAAAAAAATAATCTAGCTAAACTACGACTTATTTAACTAACAATGTCTAACAATACCCCAAATAACAGCGAATTAGCTGGAGAGTGCTAGTCCTCGGTGGCTGACTTCTTGTCAAATTCACGGTTTATAACGATCAATATTTGACACTCTTTATAACGATCAACCTTTGTTAGTGACTTTGTTTTCTTACCTAAGAAACTGTGGGCATAGCATCTATGTCATATAACTTCCTTCTTCTTACTCCACTTTCGGATTTCGACCGTTCTGAGTACTCCATCCTTAGGATTTCGAACGTAGCATAGAATAAACAAGAAACATTCACCACCATAAATAACCATTATCTCTAGGTTTTTTGTTGATCATGAATCTTTCCTCCCTACTCATTCAATCTCTATTCCATTCTATTAAGATTATTCCATCCAATATGCCACGCTTATTAAATCATTGTAATTTACTTTAAACATTCCAATGGGTTCAAATTTTGATTTCTCCACTACTGTAATGTGGTGTACCACTTAATTCAGCCATACTTTAGCTTTATTTAAATTAAATGCACTTTGGTGTGAGTTATAAAATTTATTTGTGTAATATGTGCTTTCAAAATCTAATTTTCAGTGTCTCCCTTCTCTTATAATTAAATCCGATCACTAGAACGATGTTGTTTTATATTAAATAATATTATCAAAAAGATTTTGAATTGCACTTATACATTTTCTAAATTGCTCATTAATATCATTAATTATAATTTATTTTTAATTTCTATTATTAATATTATGTATCTTAATTTTTAAATTATTTCTTTATTAATATTATTTAATTTAATTTATTTTTCAAATGATTTTGAAATTTAAATAGTTAATATATTATTATATTTTATATTATATTTTATTGATAATGTAATATAGTCAATTTGTTTGATTAAAATAATAGATTGAAAAATGTTTGAATTTATCTAATATAAAGTGACACTACTTTTATATTTAAATTTTCATTGTAGAATTTAATTTTAAATATTAATATTTTTAAAATTTGATTTTGAATATGTGTCAATTACAATAGATAAATTTCTATTAGTTTTTATAAGGTTTAATTAAAAATAAGATAATGTATAATGAAAAATTGGTTGAATTATATAATATTATATATATATATATATGTATTAAAATAAAATTATATGTAATTTTTTTTAAGATTGATTTTGAAAAAATGTTTTACTAATTGTGTTAACTACAATATGTACATATGGCTAGGGTAGGCTAGGCTAAGCTAGATTAGGTTAGAGTAGTCTAGGATAGACTAGAATAAACTAGAATAGAATAGAGTAGACTAAGATAGGATAGACTGAGTAAGCTAAAGTAGGTTAGACTAGGCTAGAGTAGAGTAAGCTAAGATAGGCTAGGCTAGAGTAGGTTAGACTAGAGTAGACTAGGCTAGAGTAGGTTAGACTAGACTAGGCTAGGCTAGAGTAGACTAAGTTAGGATAGAGTAGGCTAGGCTAGGCTAGAGTAATAGTAGAATAGGCTAGACTACTATTGGCTAAAGTAAAGTGGGCTAGGCTAGGCTAGACTAGGTTAGTAGGTAAGAGTAGGCTAGGGTAGAGTAGGCTAGTACGCTAAGCTATGTTAGGTTATAGTAGGCTACACTAGGCTAGGCTAGGCAAGGCTAGACTAGGCTATAGTAGCCTAGTAGGCTATAGTAGCCTAGTAGGCTAGAGTAGACTCACTACAAGGAAAAGACCCTCTAGCGGATGTTTTTGAGGAACCACAAATAAAAATACCCCATACATGTGTTTCTATCAGAGGTTACTAGAGGAGGTTGGTGGGCAGAGGGTTTTGCTGATGTTTTCCTATCAGTTCTCTTATCGTTAAAACCCGCCCCGGTGCTATAAAAAAAAGAACGCACCAGTGCAGACAAAATCATTGGCACAACAGACACTGTGCACTCCATACACACCTGCCCAGTGCATCATAATATAATAGAGCACCGATGCCTCACAACTCGTCCGCCCTAGCGCATTACAAAAAGTAACGCCAACACCAAAACCACCCTGTGCGGTAGACAGAAACCGCACCAGTGCATCATAAAAAATGCGCCAAAACACAAACTGACCAGTGCGTTTGTAGAAAACAGTACCGGTGCGCCTGTAAACAACGCGCACCGGTAAACGATTAAATTAAAAAAATATTTATGACAAAAAACTTGGATTTTTTAGTTTTCTAGTGCTTCTAAGCTATCAATTACCGGTGCGCACGATAACATAGAACGCACTGGTGTGCATCGAACATTAGCACACTGGAAAACATGTGCGAAGTACACACACCACTGGGGCATCCAATTGCTGTAATGCACCAGGGCATAAATACTCTTCTGCACTGGTGCATTATAAAACACTGCACAAAAATAGAAACGAGTCGCTACATTCTTCTCTAAGAGCACCGGTGTGCCAGAAACCGCATGCATTGGAATAACATTATATACAAAAAAAATTAAGGCCAAAAAATTGGTGCTTTGCGACTATTACACACTGGTGCTTTACCATTACGTCGCCCTAGTGCATCATCAAATTTTCACGCCGAAACTGAAACATCCCGGTGCGCGGTTAGGGAAATGCCCCAACGCGTTATAAATAATGCGCCAAAATTGATATAGCCCGATGCGGTTTTATTTAACCGCATTGGTGCACTTATAAAACCCCACGCACCAAAACAATGTTAATTAAAAAAAAAAAAATACGGCAAAAAAACTTCATTATTCACTTTCCTTAGTGCTCCAGATCTCTCAAGCCCTGGTGCTATTTCCTTATTTCTGAGCTACCCTGACATCGGTGCTCTCATTGCACCCATTGCACGCACTGCTGCTCTGCATTGGCCTCCAATATCTAGCTTGCATTTTAAAAAACAGTGGGAAAATTTTATTTTCAAAATTTTACAGCCAATATGCCTCCTCGATGGCGAAATGTACAGGTATTTTTCTAGATTTTCTATACTTAAGCCTGTTAGTGGATTCGAAATTGAAATAAAATTAAAAATAACCATTAAAAAAGAAAAAGGAAAAAAAATTCACGCGGTGTGCTCGAGCTTTTCGGCTCACACCGGATAGCAGTGCTACCAGTAAAATTTATAGGCAGCACCGCTACCGGTGCTAACGGTAACCGCACCATTTCTGGGGTGGTCTTGGAAGGTGCCCTGAAAAATTTTAAACTAAAAAAAAAAAAAAGGCGGTGCGCTCATTATCCAGATGCACCGTTGACCCCGGAAATCACAGTGTGGTGCGTTGAATTCATTTGTCACCCTGGTTTAGGTCAGTGCACCACATTTTGCATTCCAAGAGGGTCAACAGTGAAGCCGGGTAAAAGACCGCACCATCAACTATGTCATTGTCATGAAGTCGGTGCGCTCACATGACTTTACACACCGGGGCGTATATTTCAGTTAGTGCACCGCTATTCTGAATTATATACAGTCCACAGTGCTTGAGGCACGAAATCCAGTGCGATCTATTTCATTAGGGGCCCCAGGGATGATGCGCTAAAATATTAGGATGCACCAGCACCGGTGCGTGACTGTTTTTATGGAGCACTAACTTGTATGTTTGTTTGTTTTTTTTTTAATTATATATGTATATTTATAAATACATTTATGTTTTAATAAAAAAAAATATTTAATATGAAAATGATTCAGAGAGAATATGAGCAACAACAGCAACAACAAGCAGAACAATATGACATGATTCACCAATGGGATGGAAGAGAGAGGGAGAGAGATGGATGCCCTCACCCTATTACTGTAGATACCCGGAAAATTCTTATGCAGGTAGGCCTTGTCAAGTTTTATGAGGAGGCTATTTTCGGCCTAAAGGCCAATAGTGTGCTTTTGAGACATCTTATCAGTAGGTGGAATTCCCACCGACAGGATTTTCAGGTTGGTCCTGACTAGTGGTACACACCCACTGAGAAGGACATTTATTTTATCACAGGACTATCGAGGAGACGAGTGGATTTTCCCTCATTCCCAGACGTGCCAGCTGGTTGTGTAGCAGGGAGTCAGTTAGTTTACTCCCAGAGATACATTGGAGCACATGTATTGTCTCCTTCAGAGTTTCAGATACCTGGAGGTCAATTATGTATAGGTTCTTTTGGTAGACATGACATGCAGTGCCTCTCTATTATCGCTTCAATCATTTCACACAACACTAGTGACGGGCAACGCATTAGTTGCTCACTTTTACATTACGTTGATTCTTTTGTATAGCAGCCACGACTTGTGAGGTGGTCTACCATTTTTTTGCGACAATTTTGTATGGCCTTAGATAGATGTCCTGCTCATGCACAAGGGAGGGTCAACTTCCCTTTTTATTCAAAGTTGTTTTGTTTATTTTTTGAGAGGTTTCCAGAGATGAGGCCTAGTTTTGTTCGACAGCCTCGTAGGCCGATGTTTGAGGCCTGGATGTGCATGTGGGGGCAGATGATTCCCAAGAGGGGAGACACTATGTTTCCAGCAAGGATATCGCATGATTCGTTGGACTTACTAGCCAATGTTGGCAGGCTGCATCCCTTAACTATGGTCCCATGTCCTTATTCTGGACTAGATTAGCGAGGGTGTCCCAACATCCTCTTCACTCTTGATGAGCCGCCAGATGATAGAGGTAATATTACTGTTTTATTTATATTTATTCTAACATGTTATTCAAATTGTTTTTCTTAAATTGTGTAATGAAATTGTCTAATTATTGTTGTGTACCTGTATATATTTTGTAGACATTGGCTCATTTAATGGCGATGAGATGCCGAATCCACCACATGATCCAGGTGTCGATCCTGATGATTACAATCAGGAGATGGCTGATGTGCCGGAGGATGAGGCCGATGGCGCAACAGAGAGATGTGCTGATCCTGCGCCTCATGGTGAACCGATACTGCCTTTTGCTAGGCGTGGTCGACCTGAGACCAAATATCGGATGGAGTTGGGCAGCCAACTCTATGGATTGATTTCAGATGTGGGCATTAGGCCCACTCATTACAGAGAGATACAGGGCCATGATAGACTTTTATGGATGTGAAGAAGCATGCCGCGTGACATGTACGACCTGATGCGGCATCTCGTAGGAGGTACGATAGTTGTTACGTGATTGAGGAGGATTGTCCATAGCTATAAGCGTAGTTGAGCTGCAGCACATGATGGATAGTCCACCAGTAGCGACTCAGATGCATCTCGTGATCGTTCACCTCGCGGCGCACCTGATGATCAGCATGAGGCTCCACTGGCAGCATCTGACACTAGCCATCATGGAGATGAGGCTGGACCATCGGCCACGTCCAGTCAGCAGCCTACAACATCCATCATGAGTACTAGTCACGATCATCATCGACCGTCGAGGCTGCAATACTATTGACTGAGAAGGCCTCCACTACTACTCCGCTTCATATTGATCATGTTGTACTACCACCAGTAGATGCATCCATCAGTACTAGTGATCATCATGATCATGAGCAGGCTAGTCGACTATCGATTGTCGAGGCTGCACCCAGCTTTACTGAGCAAGCCACATCCACTTGTATTAGTGTTATTAATGTTGTTATACTCTCACCAACGCCTGATCCATGACATTTATATTATTACAGTTGTATATTTTTAACATTATTCACTTATATATATATATATATATATATATGGTCGATGTATTTTATGTTCATGTTGCAGTTGTACTTAATTTTCATGTTGATGATCATCATGATGTGGCACATATTGTTAGTCATGTTAGATATGTTCATTTAATGTTTAGCTTGTAGATAGATGTGTATATGTGATAGGCACATGAGTTATTTGACATTATATTGAGATGTATATTTGATGTTTGTGTTGTGATGATGTTAATATATAATGTTAATTTGATGTTAATTGAATGTGTTTATTAGTCGAATACGATGTTTGTATGATGGTTATCATGATCATGATGATGTTTATTAATTAATTTAATATTATTAAATGACCATGATATTTATTAAATATTATGTCATGAATGTAATTGTAATTTAAATTTTAATTCTATGTAAAATTGTAAAATTATATTTGTATTTGTACTAATTGTAATTTTAAGTGTAATTGTATGTAAAATATTTATTAATGTAAAATTTTAATTGTAATTGTAATATTTAATTTATTCTAAAATTATTGTAATTAAAAATTGTAAAATTGTAATTCTAATTCTAATTGTATGTAAATTTCACAAATTGTAATTTTATTTGTAATTGTAATTTTAATTGTAATTGTAATTGTAATTTTAATTAATATAATTGTATGTAAAATATTAATTTGTAAAATTTTAATTATGTTAATGTGAAAATTTTAATTGTATTAATGTGAAATGATTTCATTAAAATATTTAAATTTCTAAATTTGCAAATAATTGTAAAATAACAAATCTAGAATAACATGAATTTTTGTAACATAAAGTTTAGAAAATAATGAAAATAAATTCATGTACTTTATAATTATCATTATTTTATTATGATATTACATATATAAAGTTTAGAAAATAATGAAAATAAATTCATTTACTTTATAATTATCATTATTTTATTATGATCTTACGTACAACAGAGAAAAGAAAAAAAGAAAAAAAAATACTTTAAAAAGTCTGGTGCGCTTATCATCCTAACAGGCCTCGGTGCGTCGTATTAATACAACGCATCGGTGTGTCACATTTCCACGCACCGGAAACGAATAAACGCAAATAAAAAAAATGAAACTCTATTTTGTTTAAGTTAAAAAAAAGTGGAAATTTGAAAAATGGCCGGCGAAATATTTTCGAAAATCTAATTTGATAAAATAATTCTTTAAATACTAAACACTTTTCATTATTTCACTATTTTTGCTAAAAATTTCCAGTCAATTTTTTGTAGGCGACAGACCTGGAGCAAGAGAGCACGAGCGCACTATGGATGGTGAAATACATTCGAACAGAAGTATTCAAACAATTAGAAACCAAAACTTTGGTGATTCAAGCCCTTTATCATAGAATTTCAAACCATTTCATGATTAAATTTAATTATTTTTTTTTAATTTTTAATGTAGTTTTTTATTTTTTCCTGCAGTTTTATCGATTTTTACCCTGAACCCTTCCCTTTTTTGTTTTTACCCTTTCTTCTCCCTATTTATTTGATTTTAGAATTAGGGTTTTTCATTTTATATTGACGTCAAACCCATGGGACGACTTGCATAGTCGGATCCCAATCCATTCGGCCATTACGTGAATTTTTGAAAAAATGAATCTTTCTTTATCAGTGAGCTCTGTGTACACCACCGCATCGGTGATCTATTATTACAGCGCACTGCGCAAGTTCTGTGTCGTAAAAAATTGAAAACATTTTTTTTAAATCCGTGCGCCAAATCTGAAAAAGGGCACCGATGCTCTCTTTAACTAGGAAAGCATCGTACAGTGTATTACACCATTTTTGCGGTGTGTTTATAATATCAAACGCACTGTATGGTGTATTATACTATTTTGTGGTGTGTTGTTAATATATCCACACACCAATGGCGGTGCATATTTCATGAAAGGTGCACCGGTGTCTCGAGATTTATTTTCTACCTGAAAAGTTGAGAATTTATTTATAAATATATTAATGAATGATATGCTATAGGTTTTATATTGATAAATAAATAACTGACAATATATCAAGTAACAAAAATACTGTTAACACTTCAATAAAAGAAAAAATGGCAAGTTCCTTGTAAATTCTTTATAAAAAATATTATTTTTGAACTATATGTAACTTTAACTAATATGTATTGTTTACTGTGTATCATGCAGAGCCACAAAATGACGAAGCTCAATATGATTATTTCTAATCTACAACCAGAAGAGCGTAAAATTTTAATGGAGAAATTGCAAAAAGATGAATCAGGTGAATGAAACAATACTATCGATCAAATCTGAGTTTCTTTTTTTAATTATCGTTAATAATATACTTAAAATTATTAGACAACATGTGTCAAACAATCTACTAATTCACATCTGTTTAATGTTCTACAAGGACCAACAACTCATAAAAGGAAAGTTGTTCTAAGAAAAGAAAAAAATATAACATGCAAATGAAAATGAATTGCTCCTTGGCTCATCTGGAGTGGTGCTAGAAGTTAACAAAAGGGGGAAAAACTTTTACAAAAGTTTGAGGGATCTAGTGGAACGAATACAACAACGGCTTCAAATGTAATATGTAATCATTGAATTTTTCGATCATTAGGTACAATAAATAAACAATTTAGCATTAAATATTAATTTTCAAGAATTTTCTTACAGAAAAGAAAAGAAAATGGAACCCATTCAGCACATAAAACAGGACGACAAGAAAGAAAATGGTTGATCTCTAAGTTTGTGGGTAATTGTTACTTCCTTATAACAACTTAACTAGATTTCATTTTTGTATTTTTTAAGTTGTTTTACAAAAATAATCATTGAATGTCTTCAAACAGGTGCTAACATAAAAATAAGAACTATCAGACGAATTGATTGAAATTGGGTTAAATATGGGTTGTGAGTATATGTTGGCAAATCAGAATTTAATTGTGGAATTTGCATCTATCGATATTGTTTTAATTAGCTTCATCTATAATTAATAGAAAAAAAACATCTTTTATATTAAATATATGATTTATTATGGGGTATAAAACTTACAGGAAAGAAAGTATGGAACTGCGCCAACAGATGAAATTTTGAAAGATGGCATGGTACATGGTTTTGAAAGAATGTGTATAGTTTATGGGTCAATTGTTGCTATGGTACGTCATTTTTCTTCTCGATTTACATTGATTTATATTATTAAATATTGGAATTTTCATTATTCTCACCAATGTATATACACTCATTTCAGTTTATTTTTATGTTTGTAGATGGAAAGTGAAGAAGAAGAAAACAATCAACATCGTGAACACAACATTCCTGAAAATAACCCATCATGGAAGTAGCTCTAGTAGTGACAGAAGTTCAAGCGAAGAATGATGATCACTATGTAATTTGGATGTCAAAGAAAGGCATTTTATTTTTTGAAATATGTCTCTGAAATCAGACATTTTGTTTAATGTAATGGACATAGTGTCCCAATTGAAAGACAAAGGGATACAAATAATTGTCCCATTTTGTATGATAAAGACCGTCTTATATATATATATATATATATATAAATAAAATAGGTTTTAATTTATTCTATTTCATTCTCCATTGTTGTTCTCAAATGCACTAATAAAAATTTAATTCATATGAATATTGTTATAATATTATATAAATGTGTCGACTTTTGATGAATAATGAATTAAAAAAAACCACAATAATTCTGATATGATATAACAAATTAATCCAAACATCACATTCAAATGCATTAATAAAAATGTAATTAATATGACTATTGTTATTAGATGTGTCGACTTTTGATGAATAATGAATTTAAAACAATCACAATAATTGGAATGTCAGAGGTGGATGTTTCTAAAAAAAATAAAATGAAAACCGGTGTGTTTATGTGTCTATACACACCGGTGCGTTTATGATTCTATGGGCACCGCACTAATACTGATTCCAGTTATAAATATCGGTGCGTTTGTGTAATACTGCCGCATCAAGTATTTATTGTTAGGAAAATATCGAGAGGGGGGGTTGAACCAAAGATTTTTGCATATTCAAAAATTTTTCTTTTTCTTGTTTTCAAAACCCATACGCTTACTTTCCCGAAACAGACATGTATACGATACCCTTTATGAAACTCGTATACACGTATATCTAATTATGTTATTAGATCTTCACTTAAATCATTCCATCATTAATTCATCGTATGTTTGATAAACAAGAACATGAAATTTCGCAGAGTAGAGTAAACTATCATACAAAGCATCACACATGAACACCAGGATTTTTTAGGTGGAAACCCAAGTCGAGAAAACCACCGCCGTCGTTGCTCAGCCTTCAATCTTTTATTATAGTGAAAACATATTATAACATATGTGTCAAAAGTACTCTACCAAGATTCAGCACCCACCAAGGCCGTTTAATGTGCCTCTCCCCGGAAGGGAGCTCCAACCCCCGACTCGTTTTCTATCACCTCTCCGAAAGGGAGCTACGACCCTCGATCTCGTTTACCAGCCTCACCCGGAAGGGAGCTACGACCCCCCCGATCGACAACCCCGGCAGATTTCGAGGACCACGTTTCATCAATTTTCACACTCGATCCAACAACTTCAATAGAACACAATCATAGCATCACATTTCATCATATTTTCAGATTGAACCCTTTCCATACTTTTTAAGCACAAACATACATCCACCAACATATACTTATCAACATAGATCGCATAGCGTAACACATCGTAATTGTATTAGATATTTCATAATTCTCGCTTTAATAGAAATCCCAGCTTGCATATCATTTCTTCACCGATGACGCCGTATATACGCGTCATTCACACAAACCAAAGATATACCTCTCGTGTATATTTATTGCGCATACGCGTTTCAGCTGTCAAATATAATACGCTCTTCCTCTGCGGCTAAGTAGCGTATAGATCTTCAATCATTATAAAGCAGCATACTTCTTCAGATCAGCAATTCTGTTTAGATTTACCCTTTTACTTCAGACAGATGTTCGCCTCAATTCAGATCTAAACCTTCCATAAGCAGATCTAGTAGATACAAGTACATTTCAGATCTAGATCCCCTTCTTCATCATTGGTGCATCATACATTCAGATTTATCATTCAAGTGTTACCCTTTTCCATTCAGATCTACTTCAGAGAGAAGTATTCATTCAAGCTCAGACATCTTGCACCCACACTCATATTTGCATAATGAATTTCATCTCTTTATATAGGATAATCCTTTTTCAATACCACGGGCCCCTTTTTCAATACCATGAGCCTTCAATACCACGGGCCCCTTTTTCAATACCATGAGCCAAAACAATACCATGGTGGTAACCCCCTCGCTTTTTCTTTGAGCTTTTTACCTATTTAATGAATTTGGAACGTTTATTCCATGCATACACTTCCACTTCCTTAGACATAGTCAAGCAGATTCCTAGAGACATACTCTTTTCATCATACTTTGACACATTCTCACCTTCTTCATTGCTTTCCTCTATACATAAGTCCATTGTCAAGAATAACTTCATTAGTGGATTTACATCAAGGACAACACATGTCATGGGCTTTGTGCATGTCCGTGATTCCATTCAATAATACAATGGATGTACGCCACTCTCTTATGTTCAGGCTTCAAACAATTTCCCTTTTGACTCAGCAGCAAACTAAGGATAGGCTGAGCATTGAACAGAGGATATATTATGAATAACACACCAATGTCATGCTCCAAAGAGCCTGACTATCTAACTTTCATTCAAACACCATGTCACTCTCCCCCTTTGACATCAAGGGCAAAAGGCGGATCAAAATCCAACATACTCTCCCCCTTTTCTCCTCATGTGGGAGAAGCGTTCGGCAGATCTGATATGTGCTTGAAGTGGCCAAGCTCCCCCTGAGTTCATGCTGAATCTTCAAACATATTTGACAATGAAGTACATGACTCTATGAACTTCCTATCACCAAAGACTCATACTTACATCAATTATCCATTCAAGTGGATTTACATTTGAGACTCAACTACCCAACCAAGTGGGTTTACAAATTTGACTCAGCTACCCAACCAAGTGGGTTTACAAAATTTGACAAGTCCTTACATGACTGAATATTACAATTTTACAACATGAGTCTCAACAAGACCTTTTCATCAAACTACAGATATAACTTTTAAGACCAACACCAGAAAGTCCTCAAGAAAGAGAACATATTTCAGAACCATCATAATGCCAACACTGCATTATACTTAGCAAAGCTAATGCTCCCCCTGAATCTGTGCAACCAAGCAATCTTTCCAAATGACTAAAGGCTCCCCCTTAGTTTGTGCATCCTGAAAACTTCTACCAACAAATCATCAAGGCATCTTCATCAAAACATTAGAAACAAAATTATGAGAACTGGAACACCACCAAAGATACCAAACAGTATCAGAGATACCAAACAGCACTGCAGCTGTGCTGAAGAGAGCTGAACCAACCAAAAATTGCCAGCAACCAAACATACGCAGTTTTCTGTGCAGGAACTCGCGTATCTACGCGACTGTGTTTCATGAAACCCGCGTATCCAATGCCATCTTCTAAATTTCAACCAGGCTTGTTCTTTTGACTGGCAGAGAACACTCCCAGCTTATGTCTTAGATACTCGAGCGCTTCCCTGGGCAGAGGTTTGGTAAAGATATCAGCAACTTGTTCTTTGGAGGGAACATACTCCAACTTCACCTTTTTCTCAAGCACTTGTTCATGTAAGAAGTGATACTTGATGGGAATGTGCTTGGTCTTCGAATGCATAACAGGATTCTTTGAAATACTGATGGCACTTGTATTGTCACACTTAATGGGGATAGGAGGTGTACATTTGATTTGAAAATCTTGTAAGGTTTGCATCATCCAAAGGATTTGAGTGCAACAAGATGCGGCAGCCACATATTCTGCTTCTGATGTAGATAAGGCAATAGAATTTTTCTTCTTGCTGAACCAAGATACTAACCGGGGTCCCATATAGAATGCACCACCACTAGTGCTTTTCCGATCATCAACACTTCTAGCCCAATCTGCATCAGTGTAAGCATGAAGAGTAAGATCAACATTCTTTGGATACCATAGACCAAGGTCTTGAGTTCCTTGAAGATATTTGAAAATTCTTTTAACAGCCTGAAGGTGAGACTCTTTTGGATTAGCTTGGAATCGTCCAACAATCCCAACTGCATGCATAATGTCTGGTCTAGTTCCAGTGAGATAAAGTAGACTTCCTATCATTGATCTGTATTCTGGTTGATTCACCGTGGGAGAGTCATCATGAGAACTGAGATTGCATCTGGTTATCATTGGTGTACTTACAGGTTTGCATTCTTCCATGCCATACTTCTTCAGAATTTTCTTAAGATATTTTGCTTGTGATAGGAATATACTATTTGCAGTTTGATGCACTTGTAAGCCAAGAAAGAATGTTAGTTCTCCAAGTAAGGACATTTCAAATTCTTGCTGCATGACAGAAGCAAATTTTTGACTCAAAGATTCTTCATTACTCCCAAAAATGATATCATCAACATATACAACCACAATCAAAAGTTTATCATTTTCAATTTTTGTGTATAAGTTGCTATCAGCAGACCCCTTTGAAAATCCTTGTTGATGAAGATATTTGTCAAGACGATAATACCATGCCCTTGGAGCTTGTTTGAGACCATATAGAGCCTTTTTAAGTCTACAAACAAGATTTCCATCATTTCCCAAAATGAATCCTTCCGGTTGTTCTATATATACTTCTTCTTCTAGATCACCATTAAGAAAAGCAGATTTAACATCCATTTGATAAACTTTGATTTGTTGATAACTTGAAAAGGCAAGAAACATTCTTATGGCTTCAAGTCTAGCTACAGGAGCAAAAGTTTCTTCAAAGTCTATACCTTCTTGTTGAGTATACCCTTTGCAGACCAATCTAGCTTTGTTTCTTACAACATCCCCATTTTCATTTAGCTTGTTCTTGAAGATCCATTTAGTTCCAATGACATTTTTATCATGTGGTCTTGGTACCAATTCCCAAGTGTCATTCTTTTCAATTTGATCAAGTTCTTCATTCATGGCTTGCTTCCAACATTCATCTTTGCTAGCTTGATTGACATTCTATGGTTCAATTGTGGATAGAAGTGCCAGATGATTAGAAGATCCCACAAGAGTTCTCCTTGTTCGTACACCTGATTCCTTGTCACCCAAAATTTGAGATTCAGGATGATTCTTTTGCACATATCTTGATGGAGCTTTTTCAGATAGATCATCTTCAGGTTCATCATTGGATCCATTGTCTACATCATTTGATGTAGAAGGACATAGGTCACCATCATCTTCTTTTGTTGTTTGTTTTTCTTCTTTAGGAGCTACAGGAGACTCATCAATAACAACATCAATGCATTCAACAATCTTTCGAAGCCTTTTATTATAACATTTGTATGCTTTGCTTGAAGATGAGTAACCAAGAAATATCCCTTCATCTGATCTAGGTTCAAACTTGCCAAGCTTTTCATCATTATTTTTGATAAAACATTTACTTCGAAAAACTCTAAAATGCTTCACAGATGGAGAATTACCATACCAGAGTTCATATGGAGTTTTGTCACTATTTATCCGAACATGAGCCTTATTGAGAATGTTAGCTGCTGTATGTGATGCTTCTCCCCAGAACATGTCAGGAGTTCTAGAATCATCGAGCATAGCTCTAGCCATTTGTTGAATTGTTCTATTCATTCTTTCTGCTACGCCATTTTGTTGAGGAGTACCTGCTACAGAGAATTGTCTTTTTATGCCATGTTGTTCGCAAAATTCAAGGAATTCATTTGATGTATATTCTCCTCCTTGATCAGATCTAAGACACTTGATTTTTAGATCTACTTCATTTTCAACTAAATCTTTGAAGATCTGAAAATTTTCAAATGCTTCATCCTTGTGTTTAATGAGCCCGATCCAACACATTATAGAGTAATCATAAATAAATAAGATATAGTATTCTTCCCCACGTGGTGACTTCTTCCTCATAGGTCCACATATGTCAGTATGAATGAGTTCAAGAGGCTTACTTGATGATCCTTCTTTGGCATTAAAGCATACTCTGGTCTGCTTACCGAATTGACAAGATTTGCATATGATGCTTTCTGGTAGATTAATATTTGGAAGACCACGAACAGCTTGAAGTCTGCTTGCTTTGTTGATTTGAGAGAAGCTCAGATGCCCCAGCCTTCTATTCCATAGCCAATTTTCTGAAGACTTGCTCAAGTAACATTGATCTATACCGTTTAGTATATACAGGTTGCTACGATTTCTTTTTCCTTTTATAATGATTTTACCTGTATCAAGATCACGAACCACACATTCCTTTAAACTAAAGACCACTTCTGTTCCTTGATCACACATTTGACTTACACTTAACAGGTTATGCCTTAATCCATCCACATACATGACATCATTATCCTTCACCTTTTCTTTTAGAAATACTGACCCTTTTCCTTTAATCACAGCAGGAGTATCATTTCCAAATGTAACTTTCTTTTCTTTTTCTAGAGCATTATATGTAAGAAGTTTGCTTTTGCCACCTGTCATGTGTCTTGAGCACCCACTATCAATGTACCATTGATTTTCTTCACCTTCTGCAAATAATGCTATCCCACAATTTTCAACCTGTAATTCTTTCTTTTTCCATACTTTAGAGCTTGAGGAAACATGTTCATTTGGCTGGACCTTGCTCTTGCATTCAGATTCTTCATGACCAAAGTTATTGCAATAAGTACATTCAACTTCATTTTGAAGAGGAGAAAAGTTGTTATAGGTATTCTTCTTTGGTTCAATATTCATTCTTTTCTTTCTTGCTTCTCTTGTCATGATGGTTTTATATGCAACACATTGAACAAATTTATGACCAAAATTGTGACATGAGAAACATTGTCCATTGAAGTAGAAATTCCGGTGACCATGAAATCTTCTATTTGAATTTACCTGCTGGTTGTTGCTTCTTTGAGGGATCTCCCTGTTAGTGATCCTTGATTTGAGATGATCATGCTTTACCTGTAAAGAACCTTTGTTCCCTTGCTGAGTGGCTGAGTGAAGAGAACCATTTGTGACTGCTTTCAGATAATTTGGTGCTGAAGTTTGGGAAGATTCCCCAGTATATCCAAGAACTGTTTTTATAAGAGGAGACCATTGTGTCTTGATAATCTCATCTAAGGTTTCTGAACCTTTAGCAAATCTAATATTGAGAGATTTCACTTTCTCATTATCTTTCCTTAGACTTACTATTTCACACTCCAATTCCTCAATGCGTTTTTCCTTGGCTTCAAGCTGTCTTTCAAGAGTCTCTATGATTATGTTCTTTTCTGCTAGGCCTACTTTGAGTTGATTGTTTTCTTCAAGAAAATCATTGTCCTCTAGAGAATCCACGAAAGTATCCTTTTCTTCTTTTTGTTCAAAAGCCATGAGAAGTCTAAAGTCTTCTTCACAATCTTCCTCACTATTAGATGATCCATCACTGTCTTTATTAGTATAATAACTTTTTCTTGTGCTAGATCGATTCTTATTCCTTCTTGCTACTTCTTTTCCTTTAGCTGAGGTTTCTTTATAAGGAAACTTTGCAGCATAATGACCAACTCTCCCACAATTGAAACATTTGAAAGGAAGCTTACCTTTGAACTTTCCGGTACCTAGTTGAAGTCTTCTCACAAAATTTTCTTCTTCTTCTTCTTCGGATATATAGTTGGATTCTTTGACAACTTCCTTTTCTTTTCCTTTTGCTGAAGCCTTAAAAGCAGCTTCTTTGATTTGAGAAGGGCCTCCTTGCCTCATTTCAAAAGCAGTCAGAATACCATGCAATTGAACAATAGTAAGAGTTTGAAGATCTTGCCTTTCTTCAATAGCTGAAACTTTAGAGTCAAATTTTGAAGTCAAGGATATTAAGACCTTTTCCACCAAAGTAGTATCGCTTATGGTTTCACCCAAATTTCTCATCCGATTTACAATATCATCCAGACGAAGAAAGAAATTGGCAACGTTTTCATCACTATGCATCTTCAAATTTTCATATTCGATTCTAAGAGTTTGGAGTTTTGCATTTTTTACCTTTGTATCTCCTTCATAGCTTAGAATGATTTTGTCCCATATCTCCTTTGCTGAATGTAGCTGCATCACTTTAGCAAATTCTGATTCAGACATGCTTCCTAATAAGACATTATGTAACACCCCCAATTTGTGTGTTGAATTTTTAAAGTTAGACATTGAACTTTAATCCTAAAGGGGGTGGACCCCAAGGGATAAGTATGGTGTGAATGTATTTGCATATTTTATTTGAGGAAATAAATAAAATGATTGTGCAATTTGACCAAGATGATAATTAGAGATCACTTGCCAAATCCATGAGGATGGATAAGGCAACAAATCCCCAAAAATCTTTCAAAAATCCTTGAAAGAAATTAATTTAGATTGAGGAGGAATCTAAATTTCCCCAATGAAGAGGAGTAGTTGGGAAGAGGTGAGAAAAAGCTGGAAAAGCTGAGGAAAAGCTTAAAGCAGCTTTAAAGAATCCCAAAATGGGAAGCCTAGGCTAAACAGGAAAGAAAGCATCCTGCTATTCTGGACGCATAATTAGAAACATGCTTTGGGGAAATATGAGCTTAAATAAGCTGCTCCTAAGCAGATCAGAGGTTGATCTGTGATGGAGGTGATCTCAGCTCGGGGGTGAGTTCTGGGAGACAAAGAGGACTCTAAGGTTGGGAGGTTGGTCAATTGCAATAGTGGTATGTTCCTGTAATTTTTGTTCATTCTGATGTATTATGGTATGAATTGGCTACATATAAAAATTTAAGAGAATTTGTATGATTGATTTTAGTACTACATTTAACAGAGTCCATCCTAAGGCATTCACCTTCCAGATTCTGTTTAGTTGTAGACCAGAAATCCATAGAGTAGAAACCTCAGAAACTCTAAACCAAGGCCGGTTTAAATCTGAAGTTACTTAGCCTCTACAGATAATTAAATATTGTTTTGTTCCTTGTATATACAAAGATGATAGCGTATGCTCATGTGTAGGATAGAAAAATATGGTAGCAGAACTGAAGTTACATGGTACAAATCCATAAAGAAGAAAGTAAAAACCTTATAATGTGAAATTCGAAATTCGTGTGAGAGAAATAACATTTCTAATCTATAGGGTTTTTACAACATTTAAATGTTTATATGTTTCATTTCTAAATTTACCCTTCATTCTTGAAACAAGTATCATGGCCAAAGACTTACATTAATAATTAAGATCTCTACTCAAGTACCACCGAATACATACATGTATACATCCAAAGAAAATAGATTTTAAGAGCCACAAATTAAAATAATAGCATTACATTTACATATGAATTAAAAACAAAACGTGAGAGCCGTGAATTAACTAATGGCTTATTAAAATCAGAATTTAATATAGATTAATATCTCTAAGGAAAGGTATATATATACCCTAGGTCGATGCGACTTGGCGCACGATCGAACCATGCTAAGCTATAATGACCATTTGATTTATTATGCCGTGGCCTTGTATCAACACAAAACCTTCGAATTATACAACTATGAACGTACATGACATTTTAGGGTTTGATTAATCATGAGATGTGGTGAACCGATTATAAAAACGACGGTATATTTTAACCTATAGTTATAAACTGGTAAGCGAACTTCTATTATCAATATTCTAAAGATTTTATCATAAGTGGAGATTAAATTAGACATGAATACGCATGGGCTAAAATATCTATAGGCGCTGACTGTGAACAATATAACTAAAGATGCAATGGTAGAGGAAATACCAAAATCGACTTTTAAAACTATGAATCGATGCAGATGATTATGACTGCCACCTCCTCGGTGCAGGGGATAAAAGAGATATTTAGTCACTAAGGCGTTGATTTACGACTGTACTTCAAAGAAGAATACTACTAGCATTAAACACACAGAAATACAGATACTTGATCGCGTTAAGGGAAGGAAGTACCAACTGATGAGTTCAGCTCTGCCCCTAGCAATGAGCGCGAGTCCATATTGCCAGCTACCCTGAAACCAGATTGAAAAAGTTAGAGGTGAGCGGCCAGAGCGCTGTGGACCATGATCAAAATCGAGCTACGTTAACAACCCGATACACGTAGCCACAAAATAAGTTTGACAGTTCGCGTGGGTTCTAGATCAAAACCAGATCTCTGAAAACACAGACACATAAACGAAATGCTTAAATCTCTGCTACTATATTGCCTAACTAGTGATAAACCTGAAGATAAGGCTCTTCTTTGACCGATTTAACGGATGAATAGAAAAAAATTACAATTAGTCAGTACAAAATACACAGTAGCACAGCAGTAAAGGGAAGGCTGTCACACTGGAGTGCAAAGAAAACTGAGACCAGGTGGCAGGACGATGGATGATAAGTTAACAACTGGTTCGGCTTGACGATAGGAGGGAAACTCGTTTGAGGGCTTGTGTCCGTCCTGATGCATACTGAGCGCGGCCAGAAACCCCTGCGTAGGCATCCCCTGCACAACAAAATTCGTAAAACGATTACTTGAAGATAGTAAAACGAGAATGATAGAAGGCTTCGCATGAACTCTCATACCTTCCAGCTGAATCTGGTACGCTTGTATCAGATCTCCATGGAAAAATCAACGCCCTCGGTGAACGAGTGGAAGAAAAACAATCACTCCAACCCGAATGAGATTCAACGGTAACCGTAGCTGGATATATAGATCGTAACAGTAGAGGGATAAGTGCGTGTTTGCCACCGAGGTAAGGTGGAATGGAATGAGAAACCATAATCCCACTGTCCCAGGCGTGCAGAGAATCCCAAGGTCGATTGGACAACAACTCAGCTTTGTCGACAGCGTGGTACCCAGTAATGTGAAAGAGTTTCAAACTAGGTACTGAACCTGCGGTAGTCGGCTCGCACAGTACCGGGCCGAATAGAAACACAACCTAAAAAGCTACACGTAACATAATGGCTGAGCATGGATCTGTAAGGGCGGCACCGGGTACTCCACTCCTCTGTGCGCTACGCCGTCTCCGCATACTAAAAGATAAACACCCCACACGTTAAACCAACACCAGTACACTTGATGCAAAGGAACAGCAAAACGCATAGCTGGTAAATTTAATTCAGGCGGTATTATGCATACAAGTATAACTGAGCAAGTAGCGCAACCTAAAACAGGGTGGAAAGACAAAACCACGCCCCCGGATTTTAGATTTAGGGTTAGGGGGTAGCCGGAATGAGTTACGCCGTGTAATTGGTAGTTGGACCACTACCATACCCAATTATCAACCGGAGTGACGTAGCACGTCAAACCGCGAGTCTCGGTGTTTGAAAATCAATGGGTTCACCGCCTTAAAACTCATTGACGTACTCCGCGATAAGAGAGGACCATTGTGTTTTATACAATCATAATATTACAATGTGGGGTTATATTATGTCTAATACACGCTTGATATGAGTTCTGTCATATATTCGAATGGAATATCAAGGCGGATATAGTTATACGATTTCAATTTTATTATCAAAGGGGGAGTGTCATAAATAGATATATATATAGGTTATATTTCTATATCTATGTGTGCATTAAAATTTCGTATTATTAAAAGGTAGATATCCATGATTTGTATAAGTATTATATAAATGTACCCATACATATATGTGGGGTATATGAGGGGCTCAAAAGATATGGTTGATAAATGCATTTTATATATATATGTCCTCTATATATATATAGGTGATACACATGTATATATATATATCCCAAGATATGTAAGTGGAATATATATAATGGATTCAAAAGTATATGTATTAAATATATATAGGTGTTAGGTGATGTTATTGGAAAATATGTATGGCCATAGAGTCTATGATTGTATTAGGTATAAAGAAAGAAGAACATCCCATGATAATATAAAGAGATATGGAAATATATATATACTTGGTGGAAAAGTATACAGGGGGAATGTTCAATACTTTTAAGGAGAGAGAGATGCTAGAGGGTTAGAGGAACTTTCGCAAGAGGGAACTAAAGTTAAAATTCTGAGCTCATTATTCAAAATTTCCAGAGGTTCCTCCATGTGTACATGGGTTTAATGTGCACATGGGGAGCACTGAATGTTATTAGGAAGGATAGTGGACAAGAGGTTTTTAAAATTAAAAGAGATATTGCAGAAGTAGAGAAAAATATAATAATGGATGAAAGTAAATATCTAATTTCTGAACTTAGTATTCAGACAACCAAGTAAATAACGAGGGAATCCAAGTATAAAAAGGAAAAAAAAAAAAAAAAAATTCCTTAAACTGGAGGTGTTACAAATGGTATCAGAGCCCAAGTGCAAAAACTGGGCTATTATTATTGTGCTCACAAAATTCTGAATGTTATTGAGCAGTGTAGAGATTGTTAATTTATTTTTGTTGTGTTTGACTGATTAAATTTATGAGTGTGTACAGTGTGGTGCTAAAATGGCTGAAGAGGGAGGAATTTATGTGGATCTGCATGAGGAGTTTGCTACTCCAGATCCCAATGCCCCGATAATGGCTATGTTGCACAGGTTGTAACGAGAATTGGCTGAACTGAGAAGCCAGAATGACATGTTGTCATCAGCCAGTAAGGAGCAGGAAAAGCTCATCAGAGAACTAACTTCCCGGAATAGCCAGGAAGGCGAAGGTTCCGGAAAGAGAAAGATGGATGAGTCTGATGATGATGATGCTGCTAGACAGCAACATAAACAGAAAAGAGAATTGCAGGGAGAATTTAGAAAGATCAAACCTCCCTCCTATGATGGGGAGAAGGAAGAGGATGCTGAAGCTTGGTTGCTGAACATGATCAAGTATTTCCAAGTTTATGAATATGAAAGCAATCTGAAGGCTAGATTAGCTGTGTACCAGCTACAAGGAAAAGCTACACTGTGGTGGGAAGAGACAAAAATGGTGCATGCCATTGATGAAAATACAGTTACTTGGGAAGATTTCCAGGTTAAGTTCAAAAATCGTTATTTGAACGAACGTTATTATGATGATAAAGCGAAAGAATTCCATGAACTTAGACTAGGGCAGCTCACTATCGATGAGTTTGTCACTAAGTTTAAAAATTTACTGAGATATGTCCCTTACATTAGGGAAGAAAAAGAAAAGGTTCAAAGGTTTTTAAATTTCCTGCCTACTGTGTACAAGGAGAAAATTGAGTTTGACAACCCAAAGACAATGGATGAAGCTGTTAGAAAAGCAAGATTATGCTATCAGCAGTTTAAAGGAAAAGCTGAACAAGTGAAGAGCTGGCTGAACAAGGGTGAGTTCAAAGGTAAAAGACCAAAACCAGCATATCTAACAAATTTTGGTAGATATCATCAGCGGAAAAAATTCAATAAACCAAAAGAAAGTCAAACTGCTCAGTCCCAAGTGGCTTCAAAACTAGTAGAAGGGAACAATAAAAAGGAAGGGACAGTCAAAATGAAGGAACCTTTGAAGTGTTGGGGCCGTGGAGAACCCCATATGATGAGGGATTTCCCCCATCGAAATATTCATATGATCAGCAGGGAGCGAGAGGCAACAACAGTCAATGACATAGCCAGAATCATACCAACTATTAGTGCAGCCTTGGAAAATCGGCAAGCAGAACATCAAGCAACCATGGTGGAAATGGAGGGTAAGATTTCTGACCTACCTGTTACTATTTTGATTGATCCAGGTGCTTCCTTAAGTTACATTAGCCCTGGAATTGTAGAAAAATGCAAAATTAAACCTGAAAAATTTCAGCAGTCATGGTTGGTACAGCTGGCCACTAGAACTAAGAGAAAAGTCACACATAAATTGCCCAAAACAGCAATACAATTAAATGGCGTTACAACAAAGGTAAATTTGAACATATTGCCATTAGGATCCTATGATCTGCTGATAGGAATGGATTGGTTGGAAAAGAAGAAAGCTCTGATGAACTGCTGGGATAAAACCCTGCATTTTGTGGATGAGGAAGGGAAACCTTTTACACTAAAAGGGAAACCAAAACACATTTCAGTAAAACAAATATCATCCTTACAATTGAAAAGAACAGCTAGAAAAGGATACCAAGTCTATGCAGTGCATGTAGAAGAAATAGAACAGAAAACTGAGGAAGAGTTACTGGATGCTATACCAGTCATCAGAGAATTTAAGGAAGTCTTTCCCAAGGAAATCCCTCATCTTCCCCCCAAAAGAGAGATTGACTTTTCTATAGATCTGGTGCTGGGAGCCACCCCTGTTTCCCGAGCCCCCTATCGGATGAGTCCGCCAGAACGGATGGAGTTGAAGATGCAGCTGCAAGAATTATTGGATAAAGGTTACATTAGACCAAGTGTGTCTCCATGGGGAGCACCTGTTTTATTTGTTAAAAAGAAGGATGGAACTTTTAGGATGTGCATTGATTATCGGCAACTGAACAAGTTGACCATTAAGAATAGATATCCACTTCCTAGAATTGATGATATTTTTGATCAAGTGAGAGGGGCCTCAGTCTTTTCAAAGATTGTCTTAAGGACTCGGTATCACCAGCTCAGAATCAAAGAAGAAGACATTAACAAAACAACTTTCCGAACCCCGTATGGACACTACGAATTTGTAGTCCTACCTTTTGGTCTGAAAAATGCCCCTGCCACTTTTATGTGCCTGATGAATAGTGTGTTGAATAAATATTTGGATAAATTTGTTCTTGTGTTCATAGATGATATCTTAGTTTACTCCAGAAATGAGGACGAACATAAGGAACATCTAAGAATAGTGTTGCAGACTTTAAAAGAAAACCAGCTATATGCCAAGTTCAGCAAATGTGAATTTTATAAAGATAAAATCCAATAGTTGGGTCATATTATCTCTGGAAAAGGGCTTGCAGTTGACCCTGAAAAGATAAAAGCAATTAAGGAATGGCCAGTCCCAACTGATGTTTCAGCAGTAAGGTCATTCATGGGGATGGCAGGCTACTATCCTAGATTTGTGGAAAGATTTTCTGCCATAGCACATCCATCACTTCATTGCAAAGAAAGGGTGTCAAGTTTGTGTGGACTGAAAAGTGTCAAAACATTTTCGAGCAGTTAAAACAAAAACTTATTTCAGCCCCTATATTAAAAATTACTGATCCTGATAAAGAGTTTGTTGTATGTACAGATGCTTGCAGAGAAGGGCTGGGAGGAGTCCTGTTTCAGGAAAATTCAGTCATTGCCTATGAATCTAGGAAACTGAAAATACATGAACAGAATTATAGTGCATATGATTTGGAATTTGCAGCTGTTATCCATGCTTTAAAAATGTGGAGGCACTATCTGCTGGGGAAGAAGTTCACATTGATGACTGATCATATCAGTCTCAAATATTTTTTTTCCCAAACTGACCTGAATGCAAGACAAGCCAGATGGCTGTCCTTTCTAAGTGAATTTGATATGGATATAAAGCATATCAAGGGAAAAGAAAATAAAGTTGCTGATGCCTTAAGTAGAAATGCTTGTCAACATTTAAACAGCATTGGGAGTAGTGCCCAGATGGAGATAGAGGAATTGGTAGGAAAAGCAGCAAATCAAGATCCCAACTATGAAGCACTCTTGGTGAAATTACAGAAAAAGGATAAAACTGATTTCACAAAAAACCAAAGAGGGCTACTATATTACAATAACAGGTTGTATATTCCAGATATAGAGTCATTGAAAAGAGAAATTCTAGATGAATATCACAAACAGCCCTATGCAGGACATCCAGGATACCAAAAGATGTTAACAGCCTTGAAGAAGAAGTTGTTCTGGCCAGGAATGAAAAGAGATGTGGCATAGTATTTAAGTAGATGTATGGAATGTCAGTTAGTCAAAGTTGAGCATCAACACCCAGCAGGGCTTTTAAACCCTTTTCCAATTGCAGAATGGAAATGGGACACAGTTTCCCTGGATTTTATAACAAGATTACCCAAGACTAAATATCAACATGATTCTGTAATGGTAGTAGTAGACACTCTCACAAAAGCTGCTCACTTTATACCAGTAAAGTCTACCTTTGGAACAGCTCAAGTAGCAAATGTTTTCCTAAAGGAGATAGTAAGGCTTCATGGAGTTCCCAAGGCGATTGTCTCAGATCGAGATGCTAAGTTTATAGCAGCGTTTTGGAAAGGGTTGTTTGCAGGAATGGGTACTAAGCTAAATTTTAGTACTGCCTATCACCCTCAAACTGATGGGCAAACAGAAAGGACAAATCAAATTTTAGAGGATAGGCTGAGAATGTATGTGATGGATAGGCCATCAAAATGGGAAGAGTATCTGCATTTAGCTGAGTTTGCCTATAATAATAGTTACCAATCCTCTATTAAGATGAGTCCGTTTGAGGCACTCTATGGGAGAAAGTGTCGTACTCCCTTGAGCTGGAGTCAACCAGAGGATAAACTGGTGTTGGGACCAGATGCATTACAAGAGATGGAAAGAATTGTCAAACAGATACAAAGAAATATCAAGACAACACAAGATCGCCAGAAAAGCTATGCTGATAAGAAAAGAGTGCACCGAGAATTCAAAGTGGGGGATCATGTGTATTTACGCATCAAACCCAAAAAGAGCACACTTTATGCTGGAAATTGTGCAAAACTTGCACCTAGATATTGTGGGCCTTTTGAAGTGTTAGAAAGGGTGGGACCAGTGGCTTACAAGCTAGCCTTACCACCCCATGTTAGAGTGCATAATGTGTTTCATGTTTCATTATTAAAAAGATATGTGCATGATGCTTCTCACATAGTTGATTGGAATGTTGTACAGGTGGAACCAGAAGGGGAGTTTCTGCCAGAACCGCTTCAAATATTGGAGCGGGAAGAAATTGAATTGAGAAAAAGAACAGTGGCCAGAGTAAAAGTGCAGTGGAAGCACTTTACTGCTGAAGAAGCCACCTGGGAAAGGGAAGCTGAAATGATGGAGAAATATCCATTTTTGTTTAAATGAACTCTAGTAGTTGAACAATAACACCGAGGGCGGTGTTTATTTTCAGAGGGGGAATATGCAACACCCCCAATTTGTGTGTTGAATTTTAGTTAGACATTGAACTTAATCCTAAAGGGAGTGTGGACCCCAAAGGATAAGTATTGTGTGAATGTAATTTAATATTTAAGTTGAGGAAATAAATAAAATGATTGTGCATATTGTCCAAAATGAGAATTAGAGATCACTTGCCAAATCCATGAGGATGGATAAGGCAACAAATCCCCACAATCTTTCAAAAAGTCCTTGAAAGAAATTAATTTAGATTTGGAGGAGGAATCTAAATTTCCCCAATGATGAGGAAAGTAGTTGAGAAGAGGTAATAAAAGCTGGAAAAGCTGAGGAAAATCTTAAAGCAGCTTTAAAGAACCCCAAAATGGGAAGCCTAGGCTAAACAGGAAAGAAAGCATCCTGCTATTCTGGACAAAGAATTAGAAACATGCTTTGGGGAAATATGAGCTTAAATAAGTTTCTCCTATGCAGATCAGAGGTTGATCTGTTCTAAGAGGTGATCTCTGCTCGGGGGTGAGTCCTGGGAGATAAAGAGGACTCTAAGGTTGGGAGGTTGGTCAATTGCAGTAGTGGTATGTTCCTGAAATTTTGTTCATTTTGATGTATTATGGTATGAATTGGCTACATATAAAACTTAAGGGAATTTGTATGATTGATTTTGGTACTGCATTTAACAGAGTCCATCCTAAGGCATTCACCTTCCAGATTCTGTTTAGTTGTAGACCAGAAATCCATAGAGTAGAAACCTCAGAAACTCTAAACCAAGGTCGGTTTAAATCTGAAGTTACTTAGCCTCTACAGATAATTAAATATTGTTTTGTTCCTTGTATATACAAAGATGATAGTGTATGCTCATGTGTAGGATAGAAAAATATGGTAGAAGAACTGAAGTTACATGGTACAAATCCAGAAAGAAGAAAGTAAAAACCTTGTAATGTGAAATTCGAAATTGGTGTGAGAGAAAGAACATTTCTAATCTATAGGGTTTTTACAACATTTAAATGTTTATATGTTTCATTTCTAAATTTACCCTTCATTCTTGAAACAAGTATCATGGCCAAAGACTTACATTAATAATTAAGATCTCTATTCAAGTACCACCGAATAGATACATGTATACATCCAAAGAAAATAGATTTTAAGAGCCACGAATTAAAATAATAGCATTACATTTACATATGCATTAAAAACAAAACGTGAGAGCCGTGAATTAACTAATGGCTTATTGAAATCAACGATTATAGATTAATATTCGGTGGCAAAAATGTATATATATATATACCCTAGGTCGATGCGACTTGGCGCACGATCGAACTATGCTAAACTATAATGCCCATTCGATTTATTATGCCGTGGCCTTGTATCAACACAAAACCTTCGAATTATACAACTATGAACGTACATGACATTTTAGGGTTTGATTAATCATGAGATGTGGTGAACCGATTATAAAAACGACGGTATATTTTCACCTATAGTTATAAACTGGTAAGCGAACTTCTATTATCAATATTCACAGCATCTATCATATGGAGATTAATTATTAGTTGAATACGCATGGGTTAAACGATGATAGGCAGCATATCGTAACAATATAACTAAGCATAAATGCGTAGGAAATACCAAAATCGACTTTTAAAACTATGAATCGACGCAGAGATGATTATGACCGCTTCACCTCCCTGGTGCAGGGTATTACAGCATGACAGAGTCAATAAGGCGTTACGGCCATTCGTGTTTCAGTGAAGAATACTACTAGAATTAAACACACAGAAATACAGATACTTGATCACGTTAAGGGAAGGAAGTACCAACTGATGAGTTCAGTTCTGCCCCTGGCAATGAGCGTGAGTCCATATTGCCAGCTACCCTGAAACCAGATTGAAAAAGTTAGAGGTGAGCGGCCAGAGCGCTGTGGACCATGATCAAAATCGAGCTACGTTAACAACCCGATACACGTAGCCACAAAATAAGTTTGACAGTTCGCGTGGGTTCTAGATCAAAACCAGATCTCTGAAAACACAGACACATAAATGAAATGCTTAAATCTCTGCTACTATATTGCCTAACTAGTGCTAAACCTGAAGATAAGGCTCTTCTTCGACCGATTTAACGGATGAATAGAAAAAAAATACAATTAGTCAGTACAAAATACATAGTAGCATGGTAGTAAAGGGAAGGCTGTCACACTGGAGCGCAAAGAAAACTGAGACCAGGCGGCGGGACGATGGATGATAAGTTAACAGCTGGTTCGGCTTGACGATAGGAGGGAAACCTCTTTGAGGGCTTGTGTTCGTCCTGATGCATACTGAGCGCGGCCAGAAACCCCTGCGTAGGCATCCCCTGCACAACAAAATTCGTAAAATGATTACTTGAAGATAGTAAAACGAATTGCAGAAGGTAATGAACGATAGAAGTCTTCGCATGAACTCTCATACCTTCTAGCTGAATCTGGTACGCTTGTATCAGATCTCCATGGAAAAATCAACGCCCTCGGTGAACGAGTGGAAGAAAAACAATCACTCCAACCCGAATGAGATTCAACGGTAACCGTAGCTGGATATATAGATCGTAACAACAGAGGGATAAGTGCATGTTTGCCACCAAGGTAAGGTGGAAGGGAATGAGAAACCCTAATCCCACTGTCCCAGGCGTGCAGAGAATCCCAAGGTCGATTGGACAACAACTCAGCTTTGTCGACAGCGTGGTACCCGTTAATGTGAAAGAGTTTCAAACTAGGTACTGAACCTGCGGTAGTCGGCTCGCACAGTACCGGGCCGAATAGAAACACAACCTAAAAAGCTACATGTAACATAATGGCTGAGCATGGATCTGTAAGGGCGGCGCCAGGTACTCCACTCCTCTGCGCGCTACGCCGTCTCTGCATACTAAAAGATAAACACCCCACACGTTAAACCAACACCAGTACACTTGACGCAAAGGAACAGCAAACCGCATAGCTGGTAAATTTAATTCAGGCAGTATTATGCATACAAGTATAAATGAGCAAGTAGCGCAACCTAAAACAGGGTGGAAAGACAAAACCACGCCCCCGGATTTTAGATTTAGGGTTAGGGGGTATCCGGAACGAGTTACACCGTGTAATTGGTAGTTGGACCACTACCATACCCAATAATCAACCGGAGTGACGTAGCACGTCAAACCGCGAGTCTCGGTGTTTTAAAATCAATGGGTTCGCCGCCTTAAAACTCATTGACGTACTCCGCGATAAGAGAGGACCATTGTGTTTTATACAATCATAATATTACAATGTGGGGTTATATTATGTCTAATACACGCTTGATACGAGTTCTGTCATATATTCGAATGGAATATCAAGGCGGATATAGTTATACGATTTCAATTTTATTATCAAAGGGGGAGTGTCATAAATAGATATATATATAGGTTATATTTCTATATCTATGTGTGCATTAAAATTTCGTATTATTAAAAGGTAGATATCCATGATTTGTATAAGTATTATATAAATGTACCCATACATATATGTGGGGTATATGAGGGGCTCAAAAGATATGGTTGATAAATGCATTTTATATATATATGTCCTCTATATATATATAGGTGATACACTTGTATATATATATATCCCAAGATATATAAGTGGAATATATATAATGGATTCAAAAGTATATGTATTAAATATATATAGGTGTAAGGTGATGTTATTGGAAAATATGTATGGCCATAGAGTCTATGATTGTATTAGGTATAAAGAAAGAAGAACATCCCATGATAATATAAAGAGATATGGAAATATATATATACTTGGTGGAAAAGTATATAGGGGGAATGTTCAATACTTTTAATAAGAGAGAGATGCTAGAGGGTTAGAGGAACTTTCGCAAGAGGGAACTAAAGTTAAAATTTTGAGCTCATTATTCAAAATTTCCAGAGGTTCCTCCATATGTACATGGGTTTAATGTGCACATGGGGAGCACTGAATGTTATTAGGAAGGATAGGGGACAAGAGGTTTTTAAAATTAAAAGAGATATTGCAGAAGTAGAGAAAAATATAATAATGGATGAAAGTAAATATCTAATTTCTGAACTTAGTATTCAGACAACCAAGTAAATAACGAGGGAATCCAAGTATAAAAAGGAAAAAAAAAAAAAAAAAAAAAATTCTTAAACTGGAGGTGTTACACATTCACTGCTTTGGCATTGACTTCATACTTCTTTCTTTCAGCAGCATCAGTAGGAATACTTGCCGGGTATTGATAACCTTCTTCCACGATTTCCCATACATCTGCACCAAGACTTTGCAGATATGCTTTTGTTCGTACTTTCCAGAATATCAGATTGCTTCCATTGAGTAGAGGTGGCTTTATAGACATTACTCCTTCTTGACTTCCCATTGCGACGGATCTCCTTCAAGCGATCAAGCTTCTGCAGAAGAACCTGTCTCTGATACCAATTGTTGGGAAAAATACTGAGAGGGGGGGGGGGTGAATCAATATTTTTTGCATATTCAAAACTTTTGCTTTTTCTTGTTTCTAAAACCCATATGCTACATTCCTGAAACAGACTCGCGTGTATACGCGGATACCCTTTATGAAACTCGCGTATACACAGATATCTAATTATGTTATTAGATCTTCACTTAAACCATTCCATCATTCATTCATCAGATGTTTGATAAAAAGTAAACATGAACAGTAAGAGCAAAGTAAATCATCACACAAAGCATCACACATGAACACCAGGATTTTTTAGGTGGAAACCCAAGTCGGGAGAAAACCACCGCTGTCGTTGCTCAACCTTCAATCTTTTATTATAGTGAAAACATATTACAACATATGTGCTGGTGCAGACTCTACCAGCACGCAGGCACCCACAAAAACCAGTTTGTTCTCTCTGAAGGAGCTCAACAGTTGTCCTACCGGCCTCTCAGAAGAGCCATATAGGCCACCGCAGATCTCGTTTCTGCCTCACTGGAAGGAGCTACGACCCCACGGCGAAGGCTACAGCCTCGGTACTTCGGGGACCACGTTCATCAGATTTCTGCGGATCCAGCAACTTCAATAGCCCCGCAATCGGACACCAGCCTATCATATACATGATTAACCGTTCTTTCCATACTTTTAAGCACAAACATACATCACCAGCAACAGAATAGCATCAGCATAGATCGGATGGTGAGCACATGGAACGGACAGATGCAAGCACCCCTTGCCCCAGCACTGGTTTGCTCTGCAGCTTTCCCTTGCAGTGGCAGAGCATAAACTCGTCCACAAACAGCATGCACCATGTATATTTTGTACACCCCCCCTCTGAAACTTTCTCTTGGCTTGGCCCGTATTATCTACGCGTATCCTTGTGAGAAGTAGCGTATAGATCTTCAATCATTACAGAGCTTCATTCTTCTTCAGATCAAACATTCAGTTCAGATTCAACCCTTTACTTCAGACAGATGTTTGCCTAGATGTTCGCCTCATCACAGATCTAGGCCTTCCATAAGCAGATCTAGTAGATACAAGTGCATTTCAGATCTAGATCCCTTCTTCATCATTGGTGCATCATACATTCAGATTTATCTTCAAGTGTAACCCTTTCCATTCAGATCTACTTCAGAGAGAAGTATTCATTCAAGCTCAGACCTCTTGCACCCACGCCCCCCTTTGCACAATGAATTTCTTCTCTTTATATAGGCTTAACCTTTTTCAATACCACGGGCCCTTCCTTTCTTAATACCATGAGCCAAACCAATACCACGAGCCTTTAATACCACGGGCCCCTTTTCCAATACCATGAGCCAAAATAATACCATGGTGGTTACCCCTGTTTTGCTCTTTTTGAGCGCTTTTACCCATACACGACTTGGAACGTTTATTCCCGCGTGCATACGCTACTTACCTTAGACATAGCCGCGTATTCCTAGAGACATACTCTTTTCATCATACTTTGAGCACATTCTAAATTCCTTTCTTCATTGCCTTCTGTACACACAAGTCCATTGTCAAGAATAACTTCATTAGGTGGATTGCCATCAAGGACAACACATGTCAACAGTCATATGTCTGCATCTCCATTCAATGGGTTGCCATCAAGGACAACACTCTGCATCATATTTCCAACATTTATGTATCTATAAGCACCAGTGCATTTGTAGATGCCATGTGCACTACGTGAATACCGATACCAATTATAAATCTCAGTTCCTTTCTGTGATATGGAGCACCGGTGCCTCATAAAGATACACGCACCGGTGTGCTTATACGACCTATGGGCACCGCTCAGATCCCAAGACCAATTAGAATGGCCCCATGCATTGTATCACCAACACCAGGCCTAGTGTTGTTGTTTTCCTTAACGGCCTGGTTCATTCTCCTTCAATTTCCCCAGTGCATTCTACTTCGACCACCCCAGTGCGTTGTCTACCAATACGCACCAGTGCGTTGAAACCTAATAAGAGCACCGATGAAAAAACATCCATAATAACCTTTGACCGCCCATTTTCTTTTAGTTGTGTTGAATTTCTGTTAAAAGCTCCGCCAAAACCTTTGTTACCAGAAACAGATGTGGTAGCATATGTTTTCCTAATAATTTTGGCCAATTTTATAACACTAAAAACCTCCTTCATAACCTCCACTAGAGGATGTTTTCCTTGTAGTGAGTAGGCTAAGCTAATCTAGGGTAGAGTAGGCTAGGCTAGGCTAGGCTAGAGTAGGTTAGACTAGAGTACGAAAGTGCGCTAGAGTATGGTTAAGTTAAACTAGGGTGGAGTAGGGTATAGTAGGCTAGAGTTAGCAAGGTTAGGCTATGTTAGGCTAGAGTAAAGTAGGCTAGGATATAGTATAAAATAGGCTAAATTAGGTTAGGCTAGGTTATGCTAGCCTAGAGTAGCCTAGTAAGCTAGAGTAGAGTAGGGTAAGCTAAGCTAAGATTAAGTAGGCTAGGGTAGGCTAGGCTAGAGTAGAGTAGGCTAAGCTAAGCTAGGATAAAGTAGGCTAGGCTATGCTAGGCTAGAGTAGACTAGGATAGAGTAGGCTAGTGGGCTAGTGTAGGTTAAGCTAAGCTAGCGTAGAGTAGGCTAGGCTAGGCTACAGTAGATTAGGCTAGGATAGGCTAGACTAGGATAGGATAAGATAGAGTGGGCTATGGTAGGCTAGGCTAGGCTACGATAGAGGAGCATAGTAGGCCATGGTAGAGTAGGCTAAGCTATGCTAGGTTATGCTAGAGTAGGTTAGACTAGAATAAGCTAGGATATAGTAGGCTAAGCTAGAATAGGCTAAGCTATGTTTGTGTAGGATTGAATAATATAGAATAGGCTAGGCTAGAGTAGGCTAGTGTATAGTAGGCTAGGATAGATTAGGGAAGTAGGTTAGAGTACGTTAGGGTAGGAGAATATAGTGTAGGCTAGGATAGTATAGGATAGAATAGGTTAAGGTAGGGTAGGCTACGATAGGCTAAAGTAGGTTAAGACAGGCTAGAGTAAGGCAGGCTAAGCTAGGCTATGGTGAGCTAAAGTAGGCTATGCTAAGCTAGACTAACCTATTAGGCTAGAGTAGCTTAGTAGCCTAAATTAGAGTAGGATAAGGTAGGATAGGCTAGAGTAGAGTAGGATAACGTAGGCTAGGCTAGAGTAGGTTAAGCTAGGTAGGCTAGAGTAGGCTAATCTAGGTTAGGGTGGAGTAGGTTAGACTAGAATAGGCTAATATAGAGCAGGCTAAGCTAGGCAACAGTATGATAGAATAAGGTAGGCTAGACTAGAGTAGGTTAGATTAGAATAAGATAGGCTAATCTCGGCTAGTAAGTTAGAGTAGGTTAGGGTAGGGTAAGGTAGAGTAGGCTAGGATAGGGTAGGCTAAGATAGAGACCGATATGGTTGGTTTTAGTAATGTTCTACCGTGGAGGTGGAATCACTATGGTTGAGGGATGAGGTGGTTTGGCCTCTGGAAAACCACATTCATGCTTGGAATATAATGTGGGGTGATTGGCTGAAAGTAATATTTGGTTTAGCCCAATCTATGGTAAGGTGGTACGTGGAAGTCCTTGACTTGATTGATTTTTTCACAAATTAATAAGAGTTATTTTCCTATTTTTATCTATGAGCACTTGTATATGTTATTATGATCATTTTATGGTTATTATTTAATGGTTAATGATATTGTTATATGTTGTTTATAACCATTTTTTTGTAATGTGCTCTAGCTATGAATTGTTCATTATTTGATAAGTATATGAATGGTTGATGAATGAATGCACTAACAAGTATTATTGCCACTAATAGGAGAGGGAATTAAACCTTCTTGAAGATTATCATATGGACCATAAAATTTTACAATCAGATATTCATTCATGACCTATAATTCACATCTTCACCATATGTTTTTCAAAACGATTGTCATGGTTAGCCGTAGTTAAGTCAAGTTCTTCTTCAAGTTTTGTATGAATAGCTTTGTCGTCATGTAATTTATCATTCTGATAAGTTACAACAAGTTATGGGAATTTGTATAAAGGTTGGCCTCAAATAGTGGATGAGGTTTCAGGACCGTTCCCTCTGAACTCGAGGATTTGGGTTGCACCCACATGGAGGTAGTGTTCTGCATGTTGTTGGAGGGAAATAACCACACTTTTATAGGCTTGTGCATGCAATGTGATGTTAGGTTAGACAAAAATAGCTTCAACTCAAGGTTAGTCACCTCGGATTGTCCTTTGTCCCCCTTTGTGTTCTGTAGCCCTAAGGGATGTTGTGAGTGGTTAGTCAGTGGCCAGTTTGTTGGCCCCACTTCCATACTAGAGCTTCAAGGTTGTATCATGTTAAAGTCGCACTATGCTTCACATTTACCCTTACGACTTGTAAAAATAGGTAAATGTGGGGAGGAATTTGTTACAATATTTTATGTATATACTCTTTGTATCATTCTAAATATCTCATCTGTAGTGTCTCTAGAATTGTAACAATCCATGCATTTATTTATGAAGGTTTCCTTCACTTCTTAGTGTACATGCACATTACCTCTTACTTTTTTTAGAAGTTACAACTTATAATATGATTACTTTTAGTAGGATTCTCCATGTATGATGACATTTGGTAGTGATTAGGCATTGGCTAGGTAGTGACAGGGCTATATTTTATCCATTAATGCACACTTCCTTATCCCTAGACTAATTATTGACAAGTGCATAAATCCTTCCTATTTCTAGGGACATAACTTATCCAAAACCCTATACTCTTATCCCTTTATCATAGGTATCCCAATCCTTGTCCTATTATTGGAGTCTTTCATGATTTCTTTGGTTAAGAGTTACCCATATGAATGCAGAATGGCAAGATCTTTCCTAACTCTTGACAAAATGTGAATGGTAAGAAACAGTGACTGAAACCATTACTTTTAAGTGAATCTAACTATCTAGCATAAAGTGTTTTTAAGTATAATACTATTAATGTTAAGGTTTAACAATTACGCATCATGCATAACAATAAAACCAAAATACAACAAAGGTTTGTGACGGAGTTAGTCCCTCTTGGACTACATCTCCGGGTCCGCTTCAGAAGTGTGTGTCCGCTGTATTGATAAAACCAAGAGAAATAGGACTACAAAGAACTATCAGTTGACAAGTTCCAAGTAGCACTATTGATGTTGCAGAATGGAAAATCTCATGATGAGGCTTTATGGATACAAAATCTTTTCTTTGATGGGTCTTCAATCGACCAAGAAAATCTGAAGATGAAGTGCACACTCTATCTAGAGGACTGAAGCATAGGGGCCTTTAGCACAATGGTAGTTGAACTGATTTTTTGAATATGGAAGTGGATCTCTTTGTTCTACAATGAACATAAATTCTGAAACTATGCAGGAAAATGAGCTCTCCTACTCCACAATGTACCTGCAAAACCAAAAACTCTTCTACCAAGTGTTTAGTGCTCCTTCAAAAATCACTTATTCCACTTCTTGTATTTGAGGACCCCTCTCTTTCCTCTTACGCTCCTCATGATCCTTACAAAAACATTCCTTTTCCCTTTTTATAAGATGAGAGCATATCAAAATGGTATTAAAACATCTATCTCTATCTTCACATCTTGAAGATTTTATTGGTTTTCCAGTTTTGACATTGATTTAATGGGTCATTACCCTTTTCCAAGCCTTTATTGTTTCAAAATCATCCATATCAATAATCTGATATACTTTTTATCAGATTTGTTTGACACCTACTGTCTTAGGCTAAGCTATTAATTTAATACAACACCATTTTATATGAAATAAAACCCAAAATAGACTTTGGATTATTGAAAACCGCTGGAAATCTGGCAAGTGGGGGGGATAAATGGATTTTCGGCATGTGATCAGCACCTTCTCCAGCAGTCACGGCTTACTCCGGCGGTTCCAGCTTAACCCTGGCGGTTTCGGCTTAACCTGTTCACATAACGCAGCTTTAATAACTGTCAGCCTTTGACTCCTTCAATTCCAACTTACCCTTATCCGCCATTGCATTCACATGGATAACAATCCCAACGTGGTTATAGATGGCGGCTTAGCAAATGTCAACAATTTCTGCCACGATTAATCAAAATGTGTTCACATGTAGCTCCGACACAATTTTAGAGTTGCGGTTGGATTGTTGTATAAACTACGGGATTCAAACATGACATTTAACCTTGTCACATGACTTTACATTCTCAACACGGTTTATAACTACACAGTTAGACTAGCGTTGTGGGTTTTGTTTTACATAGTTTGAAAATCTAAGCCCAAAAGTGAGTTTTCAACCTAAGTCTGAAAGATTTTATTTATAGCATAGTTTTTTAACACCATGCACCTTGGGTTTTAAAATACCCATTCATCACTTAGACACTTTAGGACTTAAGCATTAGGACTTAGGGTTTTTATAACTAGGACTTTAAAACTAGGTTTAGAATTAGTCCTCTTACCTTAGGATTTGTCCTTAGGTTTATAGTTTAGGACTTAAAGCTTTTATATAAACTTCTTGCCATGGTATTAAGTCACTTAGGCATTTTTAAAGATTTTAGTCAAATGTTGTCAAGACTAACATGTTTTCCTAACTTTACCTGACTTAGACTTATAATGTTAACGTTTTAGACTTAGGATTATGTTTCCTTAATTATTTACATAAAATTAACAGTTTACAATCATGACTAATGCGCTTTACTATTTAAATGTCACAGGTCGACATAATGACGACTTTTTCTTATGATGACAGTTTGACTTAGAAAAACATTGATGATTGTTGTCGAAGTCACTAATGTTGATGTCAAGGTTGACGATGAACATTTGAACTTGAATTTCCTACTCTTAGAAAGAGTTTTAATGTGACCATCTTGGTTGCTTTCAAATTTCGACAATATTTTACTTGACAACTTGAGTCGATGAATCCTTGTTCATATGACCATCTAGGTTGAAATAATTTCAACTCAACCTGTTTATTACAAAATAAATAATTAATTACTTCAAAACGAATTTCTTGGTCATTTTCGAAATTTCGATACAAAATTCAAAATCCAAATTGGATCACACCTTCCCACAAAAATAGATTTTGGTTCTCCAAAAGCTTTATTACAATTCTTTCCAGAAAACTAACTCTAGAACCTAGTTACAAACTTATCTAGATCTAGAAAGAATTTTGCAGACTCAATTTAGGCATATGGCATAAAGTCTTCCCAGTTCCATTTGGCATTTGAATTTTCTCTGGCAGGTGAATTGGATGTCTCCTGTGCTGTTGGTGTCAATGTTGTTTCTTGTGGTAGGATTGGATAATTTCCTTTAGTATGCCACGACAATTTGCAATGTCGATAAATTATTTATTTAGAATTTGTACTTATCGATTTTTCTGAATGTTGTTCCTCTTTAGCAGATTGAAGCAAGATTTTACCTGATCGCTTTTTCACCTGAGGTGTCTCATTATCTTCTAGCAGTTGGATTTTAGTAGCTCTGACTTTCTTGTTGTAGGCTCTATGTTTCCAAAAAAATTCTACACAATTCCAAGAACAACCACAAAATGTACATGGATATATTCTTTTAATAGTTTCTACCACCCAATTCTGATAAAATAAATCACTTCCAGAATCATTACTACTAGAGGATTGTTTTTTCTTACTATTTTTGTCCTGGAGCTTCTTTGGCATAAGCTCACGATGCAAAGACCAACATTGACTTGAAATATGGCCCATATTTTGACAATAGTCACACTTCATTATACAATATCCTAGACCTTGATACTTAGGTATTTCTTGTAAAAATATTGGTATAAGTCTCCCTTGACCATTCTTCCCAAGGCCTTCTCCTTCCTGGTACCCCAAGGCCTTCATCATTGACAAACCTTTTCTTTCAGAAACTGCACTTGGCTTCTGACTAGAAAATTCATCGTAGTCTGAATCACTTTTTGGTGATATCAGTATGTTGGGAGTTACCTCAGGAGGTGAGGAAAAAGATCCAATGGCCTCTCTTGATGACTTTGGTGATGATGAAAGAGAAGTACAACCTTCATCTTCCTGACGAAGATATAGTGTTGGCTTCTTTCTATTAGAAGTTGTATATTATATTAGAGGGTTTTTTCCTCTTTTATTCTTTCACCAGACTTCAAGTTTAGACTGCAAGATTTTCTAGTCACTCTCCAGTGATTCCACCATCCTTCGTAATGTAGTATTCTCCTACTGACATTGTATATTGAACTCCTCGAGTTCTTTCAACCTTAGCTATTGTCTCAAGTTCTTTCCAATTTTGTACCTGAAAAGAGCTAGTATTCTCTAATACCAAAATATGATCTGAATGTGGAATGTCACGATATTTCCTAACTCTTGAAAAAATGTGAATGGCAAGAAACAATTACTGAAACGGTTACTGTTAAGTGAATCTAATTGTTTAGCATAAAGTGTTTTTAAGGATAATCTTGTTAATGTTAAGGTCTAACAATTATGCATCATACATAACAATAAAACCAAAAGACAACAATGATTTTTGATGGAGTTCGTCCCTCCTAGACTACGTCTCTGGGTCCGCTTTGGAAGTGTGTGTCCACAATATTGATAAAACCAAGAGAAATAGGACTACAAAGAACTATCAGTTGACAAGTGCCAAGTAGCACTACTGATTTTGTAGAATGGAAAATCTCATGATGAGGCTTTATGGATATAGACTCTTTTCTTTGATGGGTCTTCAATCGACTAAGAAAATCTGATGATGAAGTGCACACTCTATCTGAAGGACTGAAGCATAGGGACCTTTAGCACAATGGTAGATGAACTGAGTTTTTGAATATGGAAGTGGATCTCATTGTTCTAAAATGAACTTCAATTCTGAAACTATGCAGGAAAATGAGCTCTCCTACTCCACAACGTACCCGTAAAACAAAAAACTCTCTACCAAGTGTTTAGTGCTCCTTCAAAAATCACTTCTTCCTCTTCTTGTATTCAAGAATCTCTCTCTTTCCTCTCATGCTCCTCATGATCCTTACAAAAAAAATCCTTTTCCCTTTTTATAAGATGAGAGCATATTAAAATGGTATTAAAACCTCCATCTCTATGTTCACATCTCAAAGATTTTAATGGTTTTATAATTTTAACATTGATTTAATGGGTCATTACCCTTTTCCAAGCATTGATACTTTCAAAATACCCCATATCAGGAATTAAATATACTTGTTCTTGGGTTTTTTTGAAACCTAGTGTCTTAGGCTAAGGTATTAATTTAATACAACGCCAATTTGTATGAAATAAAACCCAAAATAGAATTTGGATTATCGAAATCCATTCGCGGTCTGGCAAGCGGCACGGATATAGGGATTTTTGAAATTTAATCAATGACTTCGCCAGCGGTCACAACTTACTCTGGCGGTTCCATCTTAACCTCGGTAGTTCCAGCTTCACTTGTTCATGTAATGTGGCTTTAACAATTGTCAGCCTTTGACTCTTTCAGTTTAGGCCTACCCTTATCCGTCGCTACATTCACATGGATAACAATCCCAACGCGGTGACAACTGGCAGCTTAGCAGCTATCAACAACTTTTGCCGCACTTAAACAAAATGTATTTACATGCAACTCCGACATAGTTTTAGAGCTACGGTTAGACTGGTTTATAAACTGCGGGCTTCAAACTTTAAATTTAACCTTGTCACATGAATTTGCATTCCCGACACAATTTTATAAATGCGCGGTTATACTAGCGTTGTGGGTTTTGTTTTACATAGTTTGAAATCCTAAGACTGAAGTGGGTTTTCTACCTAAGTTCAAAAGATTTTATTAATAACATAGTTTTTTAACACCATGAACCTTGGGTTTTAACATACCCATTCATCACATAGACACTTTAAGACTTAAGCATTAGGACTTAGGGTTTTTAGAACTAGGACTTTAAAACTAGGTTTAGGATTAGTCCTCTTACCTTAGGATTTGTACTTAGGTTTACAATTTAGGACTTAAACCTTTTACATCAACTTCTTGCCACGGTATTAAGTCACTTAGGAATTTTGAAGATTTTAGTCAAATGTTGTCAAGGCTAACATGTTTGCCTAACTTTAGCTGACTTAGACTTATAGTGTTAACGTTTTACACTTAGGATTATTTTTCCTTAAGTCTTTACATAAACTTAACACTTTACAGTCATGACTAATGCTCTTTATTGTTTAAGTGTCACAAGTCGACATAATGACAACTTTTTCTTATGACGATAGTTTGACTTAGAAAAACATTGATGATTGTTGTCGAAGTCACTGATGTTGATGTCGAGGTTGATGACGAACATTTTAACATGAATTTCCTGCACTTAGCAAGAGTTTGAATGTGACCATCTTGGTCACCTTCCAATTTCGACAAGATTCCGCTTGATGACTTGAGTCGATCAATCCCTTTTCATATGACCATCTTGGTCAAAAAAAATTCAACTGAACCTTTTTATTACAAAATCGATAATTAATTACTTCAAAATGACCATCTTAGTCATTTTTCAATTTCAATACAAACTTCAGAATCCAAATTGGATCAATTGAATGTGTTATTTCTTAATTTAATTATCACAATTTTATGGCTGTTAATATCCTTATCCAACCCTATTATTGACCCTAACTCTATTTTAGACCATACAACTCCATTTTTGGACCAGTTAACTGGATCTAAGAATTTCCTTTCTATTATTTATGCATGCACAAGGAACTAGACCTAGTGCACACTAGTTCTCATTATCAGTGTTCTATAATTATACTCAATTCAAGAAATTATTTAATCCCTTGATGTGAAATTAAAATTGGCTTTTTTGTCTCTTAGTCTATTTTAGTGTTATTTTATTCTTTATTCACCTTTTTTCATGCAATTTTTAACGTAGTTATTTTTTACAAAACTATAATTTTTTCTTCTTAAAATCAAACATGCTATCAAATAATTTAAGGATTTTCTGAAAAAAATACTCACATTTTTGTATGGAATATAGGATTGAACAACCAAAATAGAATGGTTCAAATCATTACAGTATGATTCATACTCCATTCAACTATTTAATGGGAAGCCCAAGATCTTGCTTGTAAAGTAAGGAAATTTATAGAGTCATTATGCATACTAAAGAAAACCCAAATTTAGATATAGTGAAGGAAATGTACTTTAACATAATGGATATGGATTATTTGATCTTATTATTTTCCATATCTATATATTTCCCCTTCCATTTTGATTCTTGTACAATTCCCAATGAAGAATGGACTAGGTTGGAGGGATTATTTGAAAATATCGATGAGTTGAGATAATGTCAATTGGAAAATGAGTTCAAATATTTGAGCACAAGAAAATTCAAAAACCTACAATACTTCTTCTCTAGGTTTATTATTTAAATTCAAAATGCTAAAAAATGTGACATTGATAGAAAAGAGAAGAACCTTATCCTCTGAGTTCTTTCAAATCCAAGACCTAGGTATTCCATGTATGTCTGTTCTTTCCACAATATTGGACTCTATATGAAAGATGCATTATATAGATGACTTCATAGATTCATTCATTCACAAGCAAGATAATATTAATTAAATGGTGGATATCAAGATACTCAAGGCCCATGTACTTGTAATGCATGATGATAGCTAGCATAAAAGGTAGAAATCAAGAGGCCTTGATTTTGTAGATGGAGAAAGAATTAATCCTATAAGGGAGGAAAATCTAAGAAGGAGATGGAAAAGTGAAAAAATGATAATAGGGGTTTCATCCAAAGAGTTCCTATATGTTGAGTGTCATTTATCTTATGGCTCTAGTACTTTAGTAACACAACTTTGTAGATTGCATATCAAATAGTGTCAAGAATGAAATTAAAGACAAGCCAACAAAATCTCAATATAAGGGACATAATTTGAATAATATCACTTCGTTATTTAATATATGGGTCTTAGACTTATATGTGTCTAATCATATGTTCATTATTTTTCTTTGTTGATACCTTATTGTAGACCTCCTATGTTGTTGGGAGACAAAAATCCTATGAGATTTTTCAAATAACGTTAATAAAACATTTAGATTAAAGAATATTTAAGAATTTGTTACATGTTTTTAATCTCTCCATGAATCTCCTCTCTATCTACCAAATTAAATACTTGGGTAAAGGTATGTGATTTGAGTTCACACTAAACCCAATGATAATTTTTAGATGATGGATGGTTCTAGAGTTGTAATTATTCAAATTGATCATACTTTTTAGTTGTATACATTCTCTCATTTAATTCATAAATTAGATTATGTATCTCTTCCAACCCACAAAAATTAAGGAAATAAAGAAAACATAGATTATGAATTTGAGGAAGCCCGCTTGCATCCACTCCATTAGGAATTAGTTTCACCAGTGTCACCTCTCCCTAAGGTATATCTTCAAGGTTGATCTACACATTCCTAAAATCTATTTTTTGATCACATTTTAGAAACTCATTTAAAATTGCATGAGTATTTGCAGATCTAGATCACAACCCATGGAGGGTGCATCATACTTTACACATAACTAGTAAATAGTGGGTGGCATTACAAAGGTACACATAATTATATCTCAATTTTTTTGTACTACATGAGCACTCACTACTTTTATATGAAGGTATATGACTCAAATAATAAATTAGAGCTTATAAAATGATGGTAAAATATATATTCAAGGAAATATTCATGATGTTATTTTTGATGAGAAACACCATCTTTCTTCATAGCCACCACATGGTAGACATAGTATGCTTCCTCTATTTTTTTGGGGCAGGAAGGCTTATTCCCATGATATTTTCCGACTTTACCAAACCTTTTAAAAATTGGTGTTTTTAATATATTTTTATTGCGTGAGTACCTAAGATGACCACAAATTCTTGGGGATAATATAGTTTTTTTTACTTAAGTACCTAACATGGCTAAAAATTGTTGAGACTCATTTATTGGGCACATACTAGTTGTGGTTCAGGGGGGTGTTGGTGTAGATGAAAATCACCTACCCTTTAGGTGGTCCTATTATTTTTAACATTTGCTCTTTATAATATGTCTATTTTTAGCAAGGGATGCCATGTAGTATTATATATGGGAGTGACTTGGCAATAACATAGTTATATGTTATCCATTAATTCATTTTCACTTATCCCTAGAGTCTTTATCCACAAGTGAACATTTCCTTCCTATTCATGGGGGAAAACTTTATCCAAAACATTATCCTCAAATCACTTTATCCTATGAAACCTTATCCTTTGAATTTTACTCATATTCTCGGACTCTTTCTTAATTTATTTCTTTAAGAGTTGCATGTATGAGTTATTATTACAATTATCACTTATTTAGCACTCATCCTATCCTTATCCAACTCTCTTATTAATCCTAACTATTGGATCTAACTCAATTTTAGACCATATAACTCCATATTTTGTCTATTTGATTGTAAGTAAGGGATATTTTATTTTCCACTAGTTGTGCATGAAAATGGATAATTGCCCTTTTATTATTGTTATTCAATTGTAATCAATTCAAATAATTATTTAGTCTCCTGATAAGTAATTAAAATTGGTATTCTTATCACTTAATCTATTTGAGTTCTATTTCATTGTCTCTTCTCTCCTTGTCTTGCAATTTCTTTTGTAGTTATTGTTTACACAACTTGATCTTGTTGCTATTCTTAAAATCCAACATCACTTGCTCCCAACTAGTAATGCTATTTCCTTCCAAACTCATAAACCACCTAAAATATAAATATTTTAAGGTATAAGAGAACATTTTGAGTCTTTTAGCATATAAATCATGGATATATGTCGTGTAGATAACATCAATATTAAAGAGAAAGATGTTAGGGTATTATATAGTAAGGCCATGGAAATGAAGAATAGTAGGATTGATATTCTTCATCTTCATTATTCTTTCAAATGTTTCAAATTCTTCTTCTTCTCCTTTTTCCATGTTGGTTTGATATTGATATCCTTCACTATCTTTAACTTTTTCTATTAACGAGAGGATTCACTAGATTAAATGAATTATTGATAAAATTTCTAGCCAAACTTTCACATAGACTAGAAACTTCTTCAAGAATATTTAGGATTTTTTATACATATTCCTCTTTCTATTGCACTTGATCACTTCTATGTACTTTAACTACCCCAAAAAGTGAATATTTGGGTAAAAATATACCATATTTTTATGTACTTTGATTCATGCAAACTAATTATGAAATGATATAATTTTTTTAAATATATTTGCAAATGAATATTAATGGAACAATGAATATTGAATATATTAGCACAATTTAAATGTAAACCTAAGTTTTGTGAAAACTTATGAAAACTTATGAAGTGTTGCAATTAGAAATATCTTTATTTGAAATTAAATCACATTATAAATAATTGCATAGATAGAATGTTGGAGTTTAACAAGTCATTTTTTTATGCCTTATAGTGGCCTTATACCATCAATATTGTGATATTCATTGTAACTCCCTTCACAATGTACAAGTGTGGATAAATATATCAATTCATTTATTAAGGAATAAAGAAATAGGTTAATGCATTTTTAGGACTAGGATACTAAGGGATGATATTATATAGTTAATACTTATAGCTTTTATAAATATTAGATCTCTTATGAAACATGCTTCAGGTACTAAGGATATAAAACTAAATCATAGCAAATAAATGTAGGAAGTACAAATCACATATGAATTATTGAAAGGCAAGAAGAAAAATATATAAATTCTAGAATAACATGAACTAACTAGTTGTCTTAGTATACTTTAGGAATTACTAATATTACCAAAAAATCATATAATCAACAGTGAAATAGAATCAAAATATAGAAAATAGATATGTATATGTGTTCTCGGTTCTCTTTTTGAGTGGGATCCTACTCAAGGAGGATATTGGAACCCTTATTTAAATCAAAAACACTAAAAATGAAACAAATTCGTATTCTTCTCTTATTGAAAACCTATCATAATTTTAGGGCACTAGGATTTATTCTACTTCAACATGAGTTGTTGCTAGCACTAGAGAAATAATAACATTGAAAACAATATAATCTCTCTATTTTATCAACCTATGCTCCTATTTATGCTTGGAGGGAACATCTAATTGAAATCCTAATCACTTTCTTGATTGATCAGTGTTATCCATTAATCCTACATTGTTTTTTAGAGCTCAACCTCCCTATGAAATTCAATCCTCCATTTTAATAATATAAGAAAATATTGTGGGTATAAAAAATAAATATAAAAATAACCTTCATAATCAATTAAAAGCATAATTTTTACATATGAGAATTAATTTTAAGAGAAAAATGTACTAAAGGTTTCAATCGGATATGAAAAATGATTGACAAAATGAAGGGCCACCAACTATGAATACCTTTATTCTCGTCACAATTCCTCATTATTTCTTCTTTTAATTACCCACCAATTGAAGCCATGAGAAAAAAAATTCACTCGCTATGATTTTTATTTCATGTTTGCATAAATGTGTCAAAGAACAAAACCACACAACTGATATTGAATGATCATATAGTCCATGCACACGAACATGGTGTTAAAGTTAATGTTAGTGAAAAATTCATAATGTTGACATGTGTCTATCCTAATGCTTGAGTGCACATGCAAAGTTTCTTACCAACTTGTTAATTGTGGTTGATAAGCTTCATTTAATTATTTGTAAGTATTTTCATTGACAGGAGAGAGTTATAAGTCAGATGATAATACATCATTAATCTAGTTTTGTTGGAAAAATTATATATCATGGGAAGATTTTAATCTGTTTGTTAAATAAGTCTTTGTGATTATGAAACATATCCACCACATTAACATACTCAATCTTCAAAATGAAATTAGAAACCCTACTTTATGATTATACTTTCTACCGCATACCACATGGTTTTGGAATAGATGTTGATTGGGTGTACTTTTAAGGCACTCCTTTATGTTAAGTTCGTTACCTTCAAAACACATGGACAATCCCACCTTCCTAACAAAAATACATCTCTCCCATGGGAAAAATTCATTATGTAGATCAATTACTCATCCAAGTCACACAATTATGATGGGGTATTTTAGAATTTTCTGCAGGAGAATATATTTGAACCATGTGAATAAATGTTATTAAATCCAGTGAAGGGAGGTGATAGGGAGTATATCATAAAAAAATTATTCAAGACCACCTTTTTATTTGGACTATTTCTTCTCTATATGCTGCTCAACTACACTATGATTTCACCATGGTTTAATATGTGTTATTATATGTAACACCCCCAATTTGTGTGTTGAATTTTTAAAAGCTAGACATTTAAACTTTAATCCTAAGGGGGTGGACGCCAAGGGATAAGTATGGTGTGAATGTATTTGCATATTTTATTTGAGGAAATAAATAAAATGATTGTGCATTTTGACCAAGATGAGAATTAGAGATCACTTGCCAAATCCATGAGGATGGATAAGGCAACATATCCCCAAAATCTTTCAAAAATCCTTGAAAGAAATTAATTTAGATTTGAGGAGGAATCTAAATTTCCCCAATGAAGAGGAAAGTAGTTGGGAAGAGGTGAGAAAAGATGGAAAAGCTGAGGAAAAGCTTAATAACGACTTTAAGCAGTCCCAAAAATGAGAATACAGAGCTGGCAGGAAGGAAGCATCTGAATGGGCAGGTGGAGAGTGAAAACATACTTTGGGAAATAAAACTTAAATAAAGCACTCCTACATAGTCAAGAAGTTGATCTGTTCTAGGAGGAAAGGAAGGATGATCTGCTTTCGGGGTGTCAGGAGACAAGGGACTCTAAGGTTGGGAGGTTGGTCATTTGCAGATTGTGGTATGTTCTGAAATTCTTGCTATTCTATTTTATGATGGTATGAATTGGCTACATATAAAAAAAAAAATTATTTGAATGGTGTGATTGATGTTAGTACTACATTTAACAGAGTCCATCCTAAGGCATTCACTTTTCAGACTCTGTTTAGTTGTAGACTCGAAACCCATAGAGTAGAAACTCCAGAAACTTTAAACCAAGGTCGGTTTAAATCTGAAGTTACTTAACCTCTACAGATAATTAAATATTGTCTTGTTCCCTGTAGATACAAAAGTGATATTATATGCTTATGTGTATGCTATAAAAATATTGTAGCAGAACTGAAGTTACATGGTACAAATCCAAAATGAATAAAGTAAAAACATTGTAAGATGAAATTCGAAATTGGTGCTAGAGAAAGAACATTTCTAGTCTATAGGGTTTTTTTTTTAACATTCATATGGTTGTATACCTTTCATTTCTAGATTTATATGTTTACATATTTCATTCTTGAAATAAGTATCATGGCCATCTTAAGTTAAAATTTAAACCTCTATTCCAAGTACTATACATATACACATATATACATAAATAAAATAGCATACACAAATATAAATTTAATATATATATATATAGTTAAAATTAAACGTGGTAGAACTATAAATTAAAACAATAACAATACATATATATATCATTCACAGAGGAAAATTAAAACGTGGTAGTGAGTTAACAATATTATTTCATTGAAATCAACAAGTATAAAATAACATTCGGTGAGAAAAATATATATAGGTACCAGCGGTCGATGCTATTTGGCGCACGATCAAACTATGATTACCCGTAATGACTATTCGATTTATTAAGCCGTGGCCTTGTTTCAACACCAAAACCCTCGAATGGTACAACTATCAACGTCTACGACATTTTAGGGTTTGATCAATCATGAGATGGAGTGAACCGATTATAAAAATGATGATATATTTTAAACCTATAGCTATAAACTGGCATGCGAACCTCTACTATTAATATTCGTAACATCTATCATATGGATATTAATTACCAGCTGAATACCTCTGTGTTAAACGACGATAGGAAGCAGATCGTAACAATACATCTAAGGATAAACACATAGGCAATACCAAAATCAACCTTTACAACTATGAATTGACGTAGAGATGACTATGACCACTTCACCTCCCTGGTGCAGGGTATTACAGTATGACAGAATTACCAAGGCATGCGGCCATTCTAGATTCAGTAAAGAACATTATTAGCATTAAACACACCGAAACACAGAGACGTGATCACGTAAAGGAAAGGAAGTTACCATCTGATGAGTTCGGCTCTTTCCCTGACGATGATAGCGAGTCCATAGTGCTAGCTACCGCAAAATAAGTTGACAAAGTTAGAGGTGAGCGGCCAGAGCGCTGTGGACCATAATCACAACCGAGCTACGCAACATCCAGATATACTTAGCCATAAAATCAGTTTTAACAGTTAGCGTGGGTTCTGGATCAAAACTAAATCTCGGAAAACCAGGATACATAAACGAAATGCTTAGATCTCTGCTATGATATGGTCTAACTAGTGTGAAAACTGATAATAAGGCTCTTCTTCGACAGATTTAAACGGAGAAATAGAAAACAAAATAATATACAATTTGTCAATACAAAATACACAGTAGCACGGCAGTAAGGGGAAGGCTGTCACATTGGAGCGCAAATAAAACTGAAATCAGGCATCCGGATGATGGATGATAAGTTAACAACGGGTTCAGCTTGACGATAGGAGGAAAACCCGGTTGAGGGTTTGTATCTGTCTGGATGCATACTGAGCGCAACCAGAAAACTCGTCGTCTGCATCCCCTGCACAACACAATTCGTAAAAGATTTAGACACAACATTTCCTGAAGATATTAAAATGAATGGCAGAAGGTAAAGAACGATAGAAGGCTACGCATGAACTCTCATACCTTCAAGATGATCTGGTACTCCGGTATCAAACCTCCATGGAAATATCAGTTCCCTCGGTGAACGAGTGGAAGTAAAAACAATCACCCCAACCAGAATGAGACCCAACTGTAACCGGAGCTGGATATATATAGATAATAACTAGCAGAGGGATAAGTGCGTGTATGCTGCCGAGGTAAGTTGGAAGGGTATGAGAAACCCTAATCCCACTGCCCCAGGCGTGCAGAGAATCCCAAGGTCGATTGGACAACAACGCAGCTTTGTCGACAGCGTGGTCCCGGTAATGTGAAAGAGTTTCAAACTAGGTAATGAACCTCCGGTAGTCGGCTCGCACAGTACCGGGCCGAATAGAAACACAAAATAAAAATCTACACGTAACATAATGGCTGAGCATGGATCTGTAAGGGCGGCGCCGGGTACTCCAATGTACTGCGCGCGACGCCGTCCCTGCATACCAAAAGATGAAACCCCACACGTTAAACCAACACCAGTACACTTGACGCAAAGGAACAGCAAAACGCATAGCTGGTAAATTTAATTCAGGCGGAAATATGCATACAGGGGTATAAAGTTTGAGAACTTAACGAGCTCTACCACGACGAGTTAGAAGCCGGTGGAAACCTAATACAACGCCCTCGGATTTTAAGAATAGGGTTAGGTATAGCTGAATGGGAAATTTTGACACGTGTAAATGGATAGTCGGAATACGGTCATAACCATCCTTCAATCCTATTGACGTGGCACAATCCACGCGAGTCTCAGTTATGTAAACCAATGGTTTTCGCAGCGGTCAATTCATCGACATACTCAGCGAACGAACGTACCAATGTAATATATTTAATCGTGATAGTTCAAGGTGTTGGCGAGATAGAAAGTATATCATGTTTAATACACGCGTGGTAAGAAATCAATCATATTATCAATTGGAATATACTTGAGGGTTATAGTGACACGATTTCAATACTAATACTTAGAGGAGTACCATGCATATATATAGGTGTATAGATTTTGTTTATATATGGGTGCATTCGATTCAATATTTTTAAAAGGTTTAGATATACATGATATATATTTCTATATGGTGATTTATATATATATATGAAATGAAATATATATATATGGGTGTTATAATGGAATAGATATATATATGTATGGGGATTCCATGATATTGACAAGAGGGTGTTAACTATATATATATACCTGTGGATCCAAAGATATATGTATGAGATCTATAGTTGGATTCAAAGACAGAGGTGTTAAATATATATGTGTTAGGTGTGTATTAGGTATAGAAAAAGAATAATGTCTCTTGGTAATATAAGGAAATATAGAAATATATATATACTTGGTGGAAAGGTATACAGTGGGAATGTTCAATACTTTTGACAAGAGAAAGATGCTAGGGGGTTGGAGGAACCTTAGCAGAAGAACTAAAGTTAAATTTACGTGCTCATTATCAAAAATTTCCGAGATGTACCTCTATAGGCACATGGGTTTAATGTACACATTGGGGAGCATTGATTGTTACGAGGAAGGAATAGTGGACGGGAGGTTTTAAATTTACAAGAGATACTAAAGAAGAAGTAGAAGAAAATCTAACGATAGATGAAAGTAAATACCCAATTTCGAATTCTGAACATAGTATTCGGAAGACCAGTACATTGTTATTGTGCTCACGAATTTTGATTATTATAAAACATTGTAGAGATTATTTTTGTCTTACTAATCAAAATGTATGAGTGTGTACGGTGGTGCTAAAATGGCTGAAGAGGGAGGAATTTATGTGGATCTGCGTGACGAATTTGCTACTCCAGATCCCAATGCCCCGGTAATGGCTATGTTGCACAGGATGCAACGAGAATTGGCTAAACTAAGAAGCCAGAATGACATGTTGTCATCAGCCAGTAAGGAGCAGGAAAAGCTCATCAGAGAGCTAACTTCCCGGAACAGCCAAGAAGGCGAAGGTTCTGGAAAAATAAAGATGGATGAGTCTGAGGATGAGGATGCAGCTAGACATCAACATAAGCAGAAAAGAGAATTGCAGGGAGAATTTAGAAAGATCAAACCTCCCTCCTATGATGGGGAGAAGGAAGAGGATGCGGAAGCTTGGTTGCTGAACATGATCAAGTATTTCTAGGTATATGAATATGAGAGCAATCTGAAGGCCAGATTAGCTGTGTATCAGCTGCAAGGTAAGGCTACACTGTGGTGGGAAGAGACAAAAATGGTGCATGCCATTGATGAAAAAACAGTCACTTGGGAAGATTTTCAGACTAAGTTCAAAAGTCGTTATTTGAATGAACGTTATTATGATGATAAAGCAAAAGAATTCCATGAACTTAGACTAGGACAGATCACTATTGATGAGTTTGTCACTAAGTCTACCAATTTACTGAGGTATGTTCCTTACAATAGAGAAGAAAAAGCAAAGGTTCAAAGGTTTTTGAATTGCTTACCTACTATGTACAAAGAGAAAATTGAGTTTGACAACCCAAGGACAATGGATGAAGCTGTTAGAAAAGCAAGATTATGCTATCAGCAGTTTAAAGGTAAAGCTGAACAAGGGAAGAGCTGGCTGAACAAGGTTGAGTTCAAAAGTAAAATACCAAAACCAGCATATCTAAGAAATTTTGGTAGAGATCATCAACGGAAAAAAATCAATAAACCAAGAGAAAGTCAAACTGCTCAGTCCCAAGTGGCTTCAAAATCAGTAGAAGGGAATAAAAAAGAAGGGGATCATGTGTATTTGCGCATCAAACCCAAAAAGAGCACACTTTATGTAGGAAGTTGTGCAAAACTTGCTCCTAGATATTGTGGGCCTTTTGAAATTTTAGAAAGGGTGGGACCAGTGGCTTTCAAGCTGGCCTTACCACCCCATGTTAAAGTGCATGATGTGTTTCATATTTCATTACTAAAAAGATATGTGCATGATGCTTCTCACATAGTTGATTGGAATGTTGTACAGGTGGAACCAGAAGGGGAGTTTCTGCCAGAACCGCTTCAAATATTGGAGCGGGAAAAAATTGAATTGAGAAACAGAACAGTGGCCAGAGTAAAAGTGCAGTGGAAGCACTTTACTGCTGAAGAAGCTACCTGGGAAAGGGAAGCTGAAATGATGGAGAAATATCTGTTTTTGTTTAAATGAACTCTAGTAGTTGAATAACAACACCGAGGACGGTGTTTATTTTTAGAGGGGGAATATGTAACACCCCCAATTTGTGTGTTGAATTTTTAAAAGCTAGACATTTGAACTTTAATCCTAAGGGGGTGGACCCCAAGGGATAAGTATGGTGTGAATGTATTTGCATATTTTATTTGAGGAAATAGATAAAATGATTGTGCATTTTGACCAAGATGAGAATTAGAGATCACTTGCCAAATCCATGAGGATGGATAAGGCAACAAATCCCCAAAATCTTTCAAATATCCTTGAAAGAAATTAATTTAGATTTGATGAGGAATCTAAATTTCCCCAATGAAGAGGAAAGTAGTTGGGAAGAGGTGAGAAAAGCTGGAAAAGCTGAGGAAAAGCTTAAAACAACTTTAAAGAGTCCCAAAATGGGAAGCCTAGGCTAAATAGGAAAGAAAGCATCCTGCTATTCTGGACGCAGAATTAGAAACATGCTTTGGGGAAATATGAGCTTAAATAAGCTGCTCCTAAAAATATCAGAGGTTGATCTGTTCTAGGAGGTGATCTCTGCTCGGGGGTGAGTCCTGGGAGACAAAGAGGACTCTAAGGTTGGGAGGTTGGTCATTTGCAGATTGTGGTATGTTCTGAAATTCTTGCTATTCTATTTTATGATGGTATGAATTGGCTACATATAAAAAATAAATTTATTTGAATGGTGTGATTGATGTTATTACTACATTTAACAGAGTCCATCCTAAGGCATTCACCTTTCAGACTCTGTTTAGTTGTAGACCCGAAACCCATAGAGTAGAAACTCCAGAAACTCTAAACCAAGGTCGGTTTAAATATGAAGTTACTTAACCTCTACAGATAATTAAATATTGTCTTGTTCCCTGTAGATACAAAAGTGATATTATATGCTTATGTGTACGCTATAAAAATATTGTAGCAGAACTAAAGTTACATGGTAAAAATCCATAATGAATAAAGTAAAAACATTGTAAGATGAAATTCGAAATTGGTGCTAGAGAAAGAACATTTCTAGTCTATAGGGTTTTTTTTTAACATTCATATGGTTGTATACCTTTCATTTCTAGATTTATATGTTTACATATTTCATTCTTGAAATAAGTATCATGGCCAAAGACTTAAATTAAAATTTAAACCTCTATTCAAGTACTATCGCATATACACATGTATACATCAAAAGAAAATAGCATACATGAGCCTCGAATTTAAAACAATAGCCATACATATATATATGCGTTAAAATTAAAACGTGAGAGAGCCGAGCCTCGAATTAAAACAATAGCAATACATATATATATGCGTTAAAATTAAAACGTGAGAGAGCCGTGAGTTAACTTAATGACTCATTGAAATCAACAAGTATAAAATAAAATTCGGTGAGAAAAATATATATAAGTACCAGCGGTCGATGCTATTTTGCGCACGATCAAACTATGATTACCCGTAATGACTATTCGATTTATTAAGCCGTGGCCTTGTTTCAACACCAAAACCCTCGAATGGTACAACTATCAACGTCTACGACATTTTAGGGTTTGATCAATCATGAGATGGAGTGAACCGATTATAAAAACGATGATATATTTTAAACCTATAGCTATAAACTGGCATGCGAACCTCTACTATTAATATTCGTAACATCTATCATATGGATATTAATTACCAGCTGAATACCTCTGTGTTAAACGACGATAGGCAGCAGATCGTAACAATACATCTAAGGATAAACGCATAGGAAATACCAAAATCAGCCTTTACAACTATGAATCGACGCAGAGATGACTATGACCACTTCACCTCCCTGGTGCAGGGTATTACAGTATGACAGAATTACCAAGGCATGCGGCCATTCTAGTTTCAGTAAAGAACATTACTAGCATTAAACGCATCGAAACACAGAGACGTGATCGCGTAAAGGAAAGGAAGTTACCATCTGATGAGTTCTGCTCTTTCCCTGACGATGATAGCGAGTCGATAGTGCCAGCTACCGCAAAATAAGTTGACAAAGTTAGAGGTGAGCGGCCAGAGCGCTGTGGACCATAATCACAACCGAGCTACGCAACATCTAGATATACTTAGCCATAAAATCAGTTTTAACAGTTAGCGTGGGTTCTGGATCAAAACTAAATCTCGGAAAACTAGGATACATAAACAAAATGCTTAGATCTCTGCTACGATATGGTCTAACTAGTGTGAAAACTGATAATAAGGCTCTTCTTTGACAGATTTAAACGGAGAAATAGAAAACAAAATAATATACAATTTGTCAATACAAAATACACAGTAGCACGGTAGTAAGGGGAATGATGTCTCATTGGAACGCCAAGAAAACGTAAATCAGTCGCCAGAACGATAGGGGGAAAACCCGATCGAGGGTTTGTATCCGTCTTGATGCATTTTGCGCGCAGCCGGAAAACCCGTCATCTACATCCCTGCACAACACAATTCGTAAACGAATTAAACACAACATTTCCAGAAGATATTAAAATGTATGACAGAAGGTAAAGAACGATAGAAGGCCACGCAGGAACTCTCACCCACCAAACTGATCTGGTACTTCGGTATCAAACCTCCATAGAAATATCAGTTCCCTCAATGAACGAGTGGGAGTAAATAACAATCGCCCCAACCAGAATGAGATCCCCTGAAACCTGAGCTGGATAAATATAGATAATAACCCTGAGAGGAATACAGGCGTGTATGTCGCCGAGGTAAGTTGGAAGGGTATAAGAAACCCTAATCCCACTGCCCCAGGCGTGCAGAGAATCCCAAGGTCGATTGGACAACAACTCAGCTTTATCGACAGCGAGGTACCCGGAAATGTGAAAACAATTTCAAATCAAGTACTGAACCTGCAGTAGTCGGCGAGCACAGTACCAAGCTGAACAGAAAAATACACTAAAAAGCTACACGTAACAAAAAGGATGAGCAGGGATCTGTAAGGGCGGCGCCGGGTACTCCAATCGCCTGCGCGCGATGCCGTCCCTGCATACCAAAAGATGAAACCTACACGTTAAACCAACACCAGTACTCTTGACCCAAAGGTACAGAAAAACGCATAGCTGGTAAATTTAAATCATGCGGAAATATGCATACAGGTATAAACTGAGAACTTAACGAGCTCTACCATGACGAGTTAGAAACCGGGTGGAAACCTAATACAACGCCCTCGGATTTTAAGAATAGGGTTAGGTATAGCTGAATGGGAAATTTTGACACGCGTAAATGGATAGTCGGAATACGGTCATAACCATCCTTCAATCCTATTGACGTGGCACAATCCACCGCCGAGTCTCCGTTATGTAAACCAATGGTTTCGCCGTGGTCAATTCATCGACATACTCAGCGACGAGAACGTACGAATGTAATATATTTAATCGTGATAGTTCAAGGTGTTGGCGAGATAGAAGTATATCATGTTTAATACACGCGTGGTAAGAAATCAATCATATTATCAATTGGAATATAACGAGGGTTATAGTGACATGATTTCAATACTAATACTTAGAGGAGTGCCATGCATATATATAGGTGTATAGATTTTGTTTATATATGGGTGCATTCGATTCAATATTTTTATAAGGTTTAGATATACATGATATATATTTATATATGGTGATTTATATATATATATATGGGTGTTATAATGGAATAGATATATATATGTATGGGGATTCCATGATATTGACGAGAGGGTGTTAGCTATATATATATATACCTGTGGATCCAAAGATATATGTATGAGATCTATAGTTGGATTCAAAAACAGAGGTGTTAAATATATATGTGTTAGGTGATGTTATTGAAAAGTATGTATGTCCATAGAGTCTATGATTGTATTAGGTATAGAAAAAGAATAATGTCTCTTGGTAATATAAGGAGATATAGAATTATATATATACTTGGAGGAAAGGTATACAGTGGGAATGTTCAATACTTTTGACAAGAGAAAGATGCTAGGGGGTTGGAGGAACCTTAGCAAGAAGAACTAAAGTTAAATTTCTGTGCTCATTATCAAAAATTTCCAGATGTACCTCTATAGGCACATGGGTTTAATGTACACATTGGGGAGCATTGATTGTTATGAGGAAGGAATAGTGGATAGGAGGTTTTAAATTTACAAGAGATACTAAAGAAGTAGAAGAAAATCTAACGATAGATGAAAGTAAATACCCAATTTCTGAACTTAGTATTCGGAAGACCAGGTAAATAACGAGGGAATCCAAGTATAAAAAAAAATAAAAAAATAAAAAAAAAAAAAAAAAAATTCCTTAAACTAGAGGTGTTACAAATGGTATCGGAGCTCAAGTTGCAAAAATTGGGCTGTTGTTATTGTGCTCACTGAATTTTGATTATTATTAAACATTGTAGAGATTATTTTTTTTGTCTTACTAATCAAATGTATGAGTGTGTACAGTGGTGCTAAAATGGCTGAAGAGGGAGGAATTTATGTGGATCTGCATGATGAGTTTGCTACTCCAGATCCCAATGCCCCGGTAATGGCCATGTTGCACAGGATGCAACGAGAATTGGCTGAACTAAGAAGCCAGAATGACATGCTGTCATCAGCCAGTAAGGAGCAGGAAAAGCTCATCAGAGAGCTAACTTCCCGGAACAGCCAGGAAGGCAAAGGTTCTGGAAAAAGAAAGATGGATGAGTCTGAGGATGAGGATGCAGCTAGACATCAACATAAGCAGAAAAGAGAATTGCAGGGAGAATTTAGAAAGATCAAACCTCCCTCCTATGATGGGGAGAAGGAAGAGGATGCGGAAGCTTGGTTGCTGAACATGATCAAGTATTTCCAGGTATATGAATATGAGAGCAATCTGAAGGCCAGATTAGCTGTGTATCAGGTGCAAGGTAAGGCTACAATGTGGTGGGAAGAGACAAAAATGGTGCATGCCATTGATGAAAAAACAGTCACTTGGGAAGATTTTCAGACTAAGTTCAAAATTTGTTATTTGAATGAACGTTATTATGATGATAAAGCAAAAGAATTCCATGAACTTAGACTAGGACAGCTCACTATTGATGAGTTTGTCACTAAGTTTACCAATTTACTGAGGTATGTTCCTTACATTAGAGAAGAAAAAGCAAAGGTTCAAAGGTTTTTGAATTCCTTACCTACTGTGTACAAAGAGAAAATTGAGTTTGACAACCCAAGGACAATGGATGAAGCTATTAGAAAAGCAAGATTATGCTATCAACAGTTTAAAGGTAAAGCTGAACAAGGGCAGAGCTGGCTGAACAAGGGTGAGTTCAAAGGTAAAAGACCAAAACCAGCATATCTAAGAAATTTTGGTAGAGATCATAAGCGGAAAAAATTCAATAAACCAAGAGAAAGTCAAACTGCTCAGTCCCAAGTGGCTTCAAAATCAGTAGAAGGGAATAAAAAAGAAGGGGATCATGTGTATTTGCGCATCAAACCCAAAAAGAGCACACTTTATGCGGGAAGTTGTGCAAAACTTGCTCCTAGATATTGTGGGCCTTTTGAAATTTTAGAAAGGGTGGGACCAGTGGCATATAAGCTGGCCCTACCACCTCATGTTAGAGTGCATGATGTGTTTCATATTTCATTACTAAAAAGATATGTGCATGATGATTCTCACATAGTTGATTGGAATGTTGTACATGTGGAACCAGAAGGGGAGTTTCTGCCAGAACCGCTTCAAATATTGGAGCGGAAAGAAATTGAATTGAGAAACAGAACAGTGGCCAGAGTAAAAGTGCAGTGGAAGCACTTTACTGCTGAAGAAGCTACCTGGGAAAGGGAAGCTGAAATGATGGAGAAATATCCGTTTTTGTTTAAATGAACTCTAGTAGTTGAATAACAACACCGAGGACGGTGTTTATTTTTAGAGGGGGAATATGTAACACCCCCAATTTGTGTGCTGAATTTTTAAAAGCTAGACATTTGAACTTTAATCCTAAGGGGGTGGACCCCAAGGGATAAGTATGGTGTGAATGTATTTGCATATTTTATTTGAGGAAATAGATAAAATGATTGTGCATTTTGACCAAGATGAGAATTAGAGATCACTTGCCAAATCCATGAGGATGGATAAGGAAACAAATCCCCAAAATCTTTCAAAAATCCTTGAAAGAAATTAATTTAGATTTGAGGAGGAATCTAAATTTCCCCAATGAAGAGGAGTAGTTGGGAAGAGGTGAAAAAAGCTGGAAAAGCTGAGGAAAAGCTTAAAGCAGCTTTAAAGAGTCCCAAAATGGGAAGCCTAGGCTAAACAGGAAAGAAAGCATCCTGCTATTCTGGACGCAGAATTAGAAACATGCTTTGGGGAAATATGAGCTTAAATAAGCTGCTCCTAAACAGATCGGGGGTTGATCTGTTCTAGGAGGTGATCTCTGCTCGGGGGTGAGTCCTGGGAGACAAAGAGGACTCTAAGGTTGGGAGGTTGGTCATTTGCAGATTGTGGTATGTTCTGAAATTATTGCTATTCTATTTTATGATGGTATGAATTGGCTACATATAAAAAATAAAATGTATTTGAATGGTGTGATTGATGTTAGTACTACATTTAACAGAGTCCATCCTAAGGCATTCACCTTTCAGACTCTGTTTAGTTGTAGACCCGAAATCCATAGAGTAGAAACTCCAGAAACTCTAAACCAAGGTCGGTTTAAATCTGAAGTTACTTAACCTCTACAAATAATTAAATATTGTCTTGTTCCCTGTAGATACAAAAGTGATATTATATGCTTATGTGTATGCTATAAAAATATTGTAGCAGAACTGAAGTTACATGGTACAAATCCAAAATGAATAAAGTAAAAACATTGTAAGATGAAATTCGAAATTGGTGCTAGAGAAAGAACATTTCTAGTCTATAGGGTTTTTTTTTAACATTCATATGGTTGTATACCTTTCATTTCTACATTTATATGTTTACATATTTCATTCTTGAAATAAGTATCATGGCCAAAGACTTAAATTAAAATTTAAACCTCTATTCAAGTACTATCGCATATACACATGTATACATCAAAAGAGAATAGCATACATGAGCCTCGAATTTAAAACAATAGCCATACATATATATATGCGTTAAAATTAAAACGTGAGAGAGCCGAGCCTCGAATTAAAACAATAGCAATACATATATATATGCGTTAAAATTAAAACGTGAGAGAGCCGTGAGTTAACTTAACGACTCATTGAAATCAACAAGTATAAAATAACATTCGGTGAGAAAAATATATATAGGTACCAGCGGTTGATGCTATTTGGCACACGATCAAACTATGATTACCCGTAATGACTATTCGATTTATTAAGCCGTGGCCTTGTTTCAACACCAAAACCCTCGAATGCTACAACTATCAACGTCTACGACATTTTAGGGTTTGATCAATCATGAGATGGAGTGAACCGATTATAAAAACGATGATATATTTTAAACCTATAGCTATAAACTGGCATGCGAACCTCTACTATTAATATTCGCAACATCTATGATATGGATATTAATTACCAGCTGAATACCTCTGTGTTAAACGACGATAGGCAGCAGATCGTAACAATACATCTAAGGATAAACGCATAGGAAATACCAAAATCAGCCTTTACAACTATGAATCGACGCAGATATGACTATGAACACTTCACCTCCCCGGTGCAGGGTATTACAGTATGACAGAATTACCAAGGCATGCGGCCATTCTAGTTTCAGTAAAGAACATTACTAGCATTAAACACACTGAAACACAGAGACGTGATCGCGTAAAGGAAAGGAAGTTACCATCTGATGAGTTCGGCTCTTTCCCTGACGATGATAGCGAGTCCATAGTGCCAGCTACCGCAAAATAAGTTGACAAAGTTAGAGTTGAGCGGCCAGAGCGCTGTGGACCATAATCACAACCGAGCTACGCAACATCCAGATATACTTAGCCATAAAATCAATTTTTACAGTTAGCGTGGGTTCTGGATCAAAACTAAATATCGGAAAACCAGGATACATAAACGAAATGCTTAGATCTCTGCTACGATATGGTCTAACTGGTGTGAAAACTGATAATAAGGCTCTTCTTCGACAGATTTAAACGGAGAAATAGAAAACAAAATAATATACAATTTGTCAATACAAAATACACAGTAGCACGGTAGTAATGGGAATGCTGTCTCATTGGAACGCCAAGAAAACGTAAATCAGTCGCCAGAACGATAGGGGGAAAACCCGATCGAGGGTTTGTATCCATCTTGATGCATTTTACGCGCAGCCGGAAAACCCGTCATCTACATCCCTGCACAACACAATTCGTAAACGACTTAAACACAACATTTTCGGAAGATATTAAAATGTATGACAGAAGGTAAAGAACGATATAAGGCCACGGAGGAACTCTCACCCACCAAACTGATCTGGTACTTCGGTATCAAACCTCCATAGAAATATCGGTTCCCTCAATGAACGAGTGGGAGTAAATAACAATCGTCCCAACCAGAATGAGATCCCCTGAAACATGAGCTGGATAAGTATAGATAATAACCCTCAGAGGAATACAGGCGTGTATGCCGCCGAGGTAAGTTGGAAGGGTATAAGAAACCCTAATCCCACTGCCCCACGCGTGCAGAGAATCCCAAGGTCGATTGGACAACAACTCAGCTTTATCGACAGCGAGGTACCCGGAAATGTGAAAACAATTTCAAATCAGGTACTGAACCTGCAGTAGTCGGCTCGCACAGTACCGAGCCGAACAGAAAAACACACCAAAAATCTACACGTAACAAAAAGGATGAGCAGGGATCTGTAAGGGCGGCGCCGGGTACTCCAATCGCCTGCGCGCGATGCCGTCCCTGCATACCAAAAGATGAAACCTACACGTTAAACCAACACCAGTACTCTTGACCCAAAGGAACAGAAACATGCATAGCTGGTAAATTTAAATCAGGCGGAAATATGCATTCAGGTATAAACGGAGAACTTAACGAGCTCTACCACGACGAGTTAGAAACCGGGTGGAAACCTAATACCACGCCCTCGGATTTTAAGAATAGGGTTAGGTATAGATGAATGGGAAATTTTGACACGCATAAATGGATAGTCGGAATACAGTCATAACCATCCTTCAAAATCATCCCTATTGACGTGGCACACCTTAGTCAAAGCCGAGTCTCCATTATGTAAACCAATGGTTTCGCCGCGGTCAATTCATCGACATACTCAGCGACGAGAACGTACCAATGTAATATATTTAATCGTGATAGTTCAAGGTGTTGGCGAGATAGAAGTATATCATGTTTAATACACGCGTGGTAAGAAATCAATCATATTATCAATTGGAATATAACGAGGGTTATAGTGACACGATTTCAATACTAATACTTAGAGGAGTGCCATGCATATATATAGGTGTATAGATTTTGTTTATATATGGGTGCATTCGATTCAATATTTTGAAAAGGTTTAGATATACATGATATATATTTCTATATGGTGATTTATATATATATATATGTAATGAAAAATATATATATGGGTGTTATAATGGAATAGATATATATATGTATGGGGATTCCTTGATATTGACAAGAGGGTGTTAACTATATATATATACCTGTGTTTCCAAAGATATATGTATGAGATCTATAGTTGGATTCAAAGACAGAGGTGTTAAATATATATGTGTTAGGTGTGTATTAGGTATAGAAAAAGAATAATGTCTCTTGGTAATATAAGAAAATATAGAAATATATATATACTTGGTGGAAAGGTATACAGTGGGAATGTTCAATACTTTTGACAAGAGAAAGACGCTAGGGGGTTGGAGGAACCTTAGCAAGAAGAACTAAAGTTAAATTTATGTGCTCATTATCAAAAATTTCCAGATGTACCTCTATAGGCACATGGGTTTAATGTACACATTGGGGAGCATTGATTGTTATGAGGAAGGAATAGTGGACAGGAGGTTTTAAATTTACAAGAGATACTAAAGAAGTAGAAGAAAATCTAACGATAGATGAAAGTAAATTCCCAGTTTCTGAACTTAGTATTCGGAAGACCAGGTAAATAATGAGGGAATCCAAGTATATTAAAAAAAAATAAAAATTAAAATTAAAAATAAAATTAAAAATAAAAAAAAATTCCTTAAACTAGAGGTGTTACAAATGGTATCGGAGCTCAAGTTGCAAAAATTGGGCTGTTGTTATTGTGCTCACTGAATTTTGATTATTATTAAACATTGTAGAGATTATTTTTTTTGTCTTACTAATCAAATGTATGAGTGTGTACAGTGGTGCTAAAATGGCTGAAGAGGGAGGAATTTATGTGGATCTGCGTGATGAGTTTGCTACTCCAGATCCCAATGCCCCGGTAATGGCCATGTTGCACAGGATGCAACGAGAATTGGATGAACTAAGAAGCCAGAATGACATGTTGTCATCAGCCAGTAAGGAGCAGGAAAAGCTCATCAGAGAGCTAACTTCCCGGAACAGCCAGGAAGGCGAAGGATCTGGAAAAATAAAGATGGATGAGTCTGAGGATGAGGATGCAGCTAGACATCAACATAAGCAGAAAAGAGAATTGCAGGGAGAATTTAGAAAGATCAAACCTCCCTCCTATGATGGGGAGAAGGAAGAGGATGTTGAAGCTTGGTTGCTGAACATGATCAAGTGTTTCAAATGTCATCAGATGGGAGGAATCGAAGGCAGTTAGCAATGTGTATTGCAAATTGAGACAGCTTCTTCTGATGGAAGAGACAGAATATTAAATAGTGATGACTTAGTTGGGATTTGGGATATGGATTTTTAGGAAAATCAGAGTGTTATTTGAATGAACGTTATTATGATGATAAAGAAAAAGAATTCCATGAACTTAGACTAGGACAGCTCACTATCGATGAGTTTTTCACTAATTTCACCAATTTACTGAGATATGTCCCTTACATTAGGGAAGAAAATGAAAAGGTACAAAGGTTTTTGAATTGCTTGCCTATTGTGTACAAAGAGAAAATTGAGTTTGACAACCCAAAGACAATGGACGAAGCTGTTAGAAAAGCAAGATTATGCTATCAGCAGTTTAAAGGTAAGGCTGAACAAAGGAAGAGCTCGTTGAACAAGGGTGAGTTCAAAGGGAAAAGACAAAAACTTGACATATCTAAGAAATTTTGGTAGGAGATCATCAGTAGGGAAAAAATTCAATAAACAAAGAGAAAGTCAAATGACACTCGATTAAGCTTCAAAATCGGTAGAAGGGAATAAAAGAAGGGGATCATGTGTATTTGCGCATCAAACCAAGAAACATAGCTCTGGAAAGGCAAAACTTGCTCCTAGATATTGTGGGCCTTTTGAAATTTTAGAAAGGGTGGGACCAGTGGCTTACAAGCTGGCCTTACTACCCCATGTTAAAGTGCATGATGTGTTTCATATTTCATTACTAAAAAGATATATGCATGATGCTTCTCACATAGTTGGTTGGAATGTTGTACAGGTGGAACGAGAAGGGGAGTTTCTGCCAGAACCGCTTCAAATATTGGAGCGGGAAGAAATTGAATTGAGAAACAGAACAGTGGCCAGAGTAAAAGTGCAGTGGAAGCACTTTACTGCTGAAGAAGCTACCTGGGAAAGGGAAGATGAAATGATGGAGAAATATCCGTTTTTGTTTAAATGAACTCTAGTAGTTGAATAACAACACCGAGGACGGTGTTTATTTTTAGAGGGGGAATATGTAACACCCCCAATTTGTGTGTTGAATTTTTAAAAGCTAGACATTTGAACTTTAATCCTAAGGGGGTGGACCCCAACGGATAAGTATGGTGTGAATGTATTTGCATATTTTATTTGAGGAAATAGATAAAATTATTGTGCATTTTGACCAAGATGAGAATTAGAGATCACCTGCCAAATCCATGAGGATGGATAAGGCAACAAATCCCCAAAATCTTTCAAAAATCCTTGAAAGAAATTAATTTAGATTTTGAGGAGGAATCTAAATTTCCCCAATGAAGAGGAAAGTAGTTGGGAAGAGGTGAGAAAAGTTTGGAAAAGGCGAGAAAAGCTTAAAACAACTTTTTTTAAAAAAGAGTCCTAAGAGAAATGGGGAAGCCCTAGGCTAAACGGAAAGAAAGCATCTGCTATGCGGGCGCGGAAATTAGAAACATGCTTTGGGGAAATATGAGCTTACATAAGGTTTGCTCCTAAACATGTCGAGTGGTTGATCATTCTAGAGGTGATCTGCTCGGGGGTGAGTCACGGGAGACAAAGAGGATTCTAAGGTTGGGAGGTTGGTCATTTGCCACAGCGGTATGTTCCTGAAATTATTGTTTATTTTGAAATGTTATGGTACGAATTAGCTACATATAAAACTTAAAAGAATTTGTATGATTGTTTTTGGTACTACATTTAACGGAGTTCATCCAAAGGCATTCACCTTCCAGAATCTGTGTAGTTGTAGACCAGAAATCCATAGAGTAGAAACCACAGAAACTCTAAACCAAGGTCGGTTTAAATCTGAGGTTACTTAGTCTCTACAGATAATTAAAAACTATCTTGTTTCCTGTAGATCCAAATGTGGTATTATGTAGCATATTGTATCTTATAAAATATTGTAGCGAAGCGAGATTACATGTTTCGTCAAAATGAATAAAGTAAAAACATTGTAAGATGAAATTCGAAATTGGTGCTTGTTGGGGCCCTTGTTTTTGTTTAAGTTTTGAATTTTGAACTTGGACTCTTTTTGAGTTGCGGAGGGAATACACATAGCTAACGCGACTGCACCGCGCGACTAGGAGTTGCGGAGCTACCAAGGCGGTGCGGAAGCACTTGATAACTGAAGATGGAACAGAAAGAAGTACAGATGAAAGAGATACAGCAGCAAACAGGAAGTAGAGCATGCAGACATCAGAAGAAAAGTCGGGAAAAGTCAGAGCAAAGACGCAGAGAAGCCGCCAGTCGCGACGAGCGGGTGAATAAAAGGCAATCACCCGGCTGAAGAAGAGAGGTTGGTTGATTGGTTGATCGGTTGCTGTTGCGGGATGATTGAATGCAGGAGCAGCCGCGGAGGAATCAGACTTGTTCTCTCAATTGGTCTCTACTCTCTATGTTTTGTATTCTCTGTTCTTAGATCCATCTCGTATCCGATTTATGTGTTATGAGAGAAGGAAGCCGTAATCATGTACTTGGTCAAGAACAATATAAGGAAGGATTGTCATTTCTTATGTTTTGGGTTACTGTTATGGGATGTGTTTACACCGCTTTAAAATTTTTGTTATGCATCATTCGTATTTATGATTGGTGATCTTGCATGAATATTCTGGTATATGTAACGGATGCTCTTTCTTTCTGTGGTTGGGGGTTTATTCCTCGTCTGTGATTTCTTCCCCTTTCCCATGTGGTCGCGGCACGCCTCGGGTGAGACGCTCTGTTCTTCCTGAGCAGGGTGAAAATGCCGGCGTGTTACTAGACTACACCGGACCCTTGTTGGCCACAACCCTGTGAACCTGGGTCTTGCCCGCGAGACCTTATTTTTCGCCAACAAATGGTTCCGTTGCTGGGACCTGCATGTTTTGAGGGGATCTAGATCATGGTCTCGAGGATCTTTGAAGGAGCAATACGGCGATGGTGGGATGATCATCTTGACCATTTTATTACTCAGCAGGCGGAGCTGATTAAGAAAAAGGAGGCGGCGGTCAGGGAGCTTGTTCTTTTCTCTGACTCAGCTAGCGATACGTACGAAATTTTCTGGGGAAGGTTTCCTACGGATCTTTACAACTGGTTGCGGAGGTTACAAACGAAGGCGGCCCAAGAAGGCTTGCGGAAGATAAACCGCAGGTGGGCGCACGAAGACTTGGTAGCGCTACACCGGGTAGATACTGAACTAACCCGCGCAGTGGAGTTTTGGGTAAAGACCACGTTGGAAGGATACGTTGTGGAGTTTGCCGCTGAGTGCTACCAATCTTTCTCGAAGGCTGAGGCTGTGTTTCACTCAGGGCTGAGGAGAAAACTGTTGAAGGAAATTCCGCTGTGGATCAAGGCCCTAATGGTGGACGAAGGGTTGATTGAATTCCACAAAACGAGTATGGAAGCGTAAGCCACTCGTACTGGGGGAAGGATTGAGGGGACCGATGCTGTGTAGACTGTAGGAGTAGGGAACGGGGGATGGACGTTGAGGCCGCATGCAAGTTGCGGGAGTTGCGTGCACATCGGCGGGCACAGATCGCCGATAGGTGGCGAAGAAGGGTAATGAGAGATTTGAAGAGAAGGGAGATCGAGAAGAAGAACCAGAAGGAGGCGCCTCAGAGGACAAGAACCATGGGATTGGACACCCGGACAGGAGACGGGACAACAGCAGACGTACAGCGGGTGCATGGGAGCCCGAGGATGCGAGAAAGAGCAGTAACGATTAACACGGATAAGGAAAAGATGCAGCCCGAAGAAAGTTCCGATGATGAATGGTACGATGTAATGTAGCAGATGTTTCAGGATCAGACGGCACCCACCCCTCCAGACAGCCCTACGTCGCACCGTCCGCATGGCCAGGATCCCGACCTTCCCCTGGTACTTTATCAACCTTTAAGAAATATTTTTGTTCAGTTACAAGCATTAAGTCAGTTATCTAGTCGTTCAGCGGCGCCGGTAACGCCCAGTAGCAGCAGCGTTACGAGTAGTAGTTTTTTCCCTAGCGGGACTGTTACGCAACCAGGACCCGGAGGTTTTATCTTGGTTAATTCGCCGCCGGCATACATGGCTGGATCTTTCACCCGGTACCCAGAGTTCTCTGGCCGGGGAAACGACGATGTAGAACAACACCGGTATTTGTACGAAGCCATCTGGAGGGCTCGACAGACACCGGATGCAGGGAAGTTGATAGAGTTCCAAACCACGCTCAGAGAGAGAGCTCTGCGGTGGTTCATCAAGTGGTATGAGGCGCACCCTAATCCTGTAATTGCGGACGTAAAGCGGGATTTTGTCCGCGAATTCAAGCTCCCCCAGACGGACCAGCAGGGTCTGTCCGAGCTATGGGAAATTAAGCAGAAGGAAGGCGAGACCGCATGGGAGTTGATGCGGCGATTCAAGGACACGATCGGGAAACTGAGCTACCCGATCGATCCAAACCACCAGAGGGACTGGTTCATCAAGGCTCTACTTCCCTTGACGCGAACCCCTCTCACTCAGCAGAAGATTGATAATCTGCAGGATGCTCTGGAGCAGGCCATGAAAATTGAAGCCATGGCGGGATACCCCCAGGAATACAGGGGGGGCTGGCGCCGCAAGACCCTTCGCTGATAGGGTTGCAACACCAGATCGCCAGTTTGACGGAAAAGCTCAAGGAAAATCAGCCAGCAAGACCGGCGCGACCGAATGTTTGGTGTACTCATTGCCTGGTCGAGGGGCACGTCGCAACCGAATGTCCTCGGTTGCGCGGCGCGGGAGTCGGACCCTCAGTTGCGGCTATCCAGGGGGGGCCACCACCAGGGGGTGGCACGGCAATGAACCCGCAGGGGGTATACCAGACGCAACAGGCCTTTGCAGGGTTTCCACCGCAACCGGGGTCCTCCACCCCAGACTACTGCGAAATTTTCCGAACGATAGGGCATCCTCCTCGGATGTGCCCGATACTACAGAAGTACTCCACGGTGCCGAATAATGTATACTGCGAATTCTGTGTGTCCACGACGCACAACACGGAGCAGTGCAGGGCGCTAGACGCACTTGCGGATCGACTGGATTGGCCCTCGTACCGGGTCAACGAGGCTGCGAGGGGAAGAGGTGGCGGCATGCGGGGAGGCCGAACAGGAGGACGCGGGCCGGTAAAATGCTACAACTGTGACCAGGAGGGTCATGTGGCTCGCGAATTTCCCCTTCCGCGACGACCCTGGTGCTCCCAGTGCCGGGTCAACGCCCACGCCACTGAAGATTGCCCAGAACTCATTAAAAAGTGGGAAGAGCGGGCGCGGCAGAGGGCCACGAATCTGATAGGCTCAGAACCGCGAGGGGTCGCAACCCCTGACATGCAGACTGTTGCGATAATAACGAGAGGCGGAAAGAAGACTGGTGAGGATGCCCACGAGAAGGAGCCAGTACGAGTGGTGCGGCCGGCATCCCCAAAGAAGTTGATTCGGCCCAAGGTGCAGAAGAAGTACTTTCAGGAGGCGGTTGAGGCATTCGCCCAGATGCGAAAAGAAGGAGGGCTGGAGGAGCCCCAGCTACCGGAAACCGAGGATCAGAACGCCGCAGATGCTGTAGTTGCGGACTGGCTCCGGCTGTTTCTCAGGATTGTTGATGACACCGTGCTGCGGCAGCAGCTCAGACAGGTGTTGGACGGAGCGCTGCAGGGGCGCGTAGAACCCAGAAACTTGGTAGACACTACGCCTCAATACGTGCAGCGTGTCAAGCGAAACAAGCAATGAACGGGCAAAGAATTTCGACTTAACACATAGATTGCAGGATTCCAAATCAGCGACACGATGTTGGACCTGGGGTCCGACGTCAACATATTGCCACGAAAGACATGGGAGGCTCTTGGAAAGCCCCGGCTCGCCTATTCCCCGATCCAACTTAGGATGGCGAACCAGTACTGTATTTTGCCAATCGGCCGACTCGAGGGTGTTGAGGTTGATGTTGCGGGGGTAAAGACATATGTCGACTTTGAAGTTATTGATATCATGGGCGATAAGGACCCCTATCCTGCTTTACTTGGCATTGATTGGGCTTTTGAGAATTATGCGATCATCGATCTCAAGAAGGAGCTGATGATTTTTGAGGATGGGGAGGTACGGGTGACTCAGCCTCTCGACTCGTATCAGGGACCGCAATACACAGAACCGGTGGATAGTCGGGAGGACGCTCAGATAATGGACCACCTCTATCAGATGACCACCGGGAGGCGGGACGATTATATCAACCCGACCGCAACAGGATCTATCAGTTGGCGGAGTGTGCAGAGCTCGGAACTCGGATCCGAGCTTGCATGGGAAGATTGGCAGCAAGGGGGATACGAGACCACCACGCGGCGATGCGCCGCCATCGCGCAGGTCCGGTGGGTGGGGATCGAGATCCGCGGGTACCCCACGTTGTCAAACATGCAAGCAGTAAATACTTTTATCCTCAAGGTGGAAGACCGGGTCCCAGAAGAATGCCGGATACCCCTGTTAGATGTGGCTCTGAAGTCAACATCAGGACGATGGTGGAACAATCACCGAAACACTCTGCTGCGATGGGAGCTGGTGGCGGATGCACTACGGGCACGCTTCAAAGAGGATGAAGGGCCCTGTATTGCACTTAAACACCATGGAGATTCAGACCCGCGACAGCACTTGCGGGCGTGCGAGGAACAGTGGCGCAGCACCAGCTACCCTGAGGAGTTGTGGGTCCACAGATTTATACACTCCCTGGGTACAATCCCCCAGGCCTGGTACCTAGCGGAAGAGCGGAAACGGGGAACCCGCTCTTGGCAAGCAGTTGCGGAGAAGTTCGTCCAGAATTTCTCATTCAAAGGGGAGACGGCACAGGAATCTCAGGCCCTACAAGCCGTCAAGGAGGTTCTGTTTTTCCGCCATCCCGAGCCCAATGAGGGACCGGTGGCGTCACGTTCAGGGGTGAAGAGCGAGTTGGTTTTCCAACGGGTTGACGGCGAACCAGGGGACGACAGTTTGGAGGACCTGAGGCATCTCCATTTTGATGAGAAGGAGGGCGAGCGGAGTGTCCGCGACGAGCCAACAACAGAAGGAGTCCATTTGCAGCCCCTAAAGACAAAGAAGCTGAACATAGGAACGGAGGAGAAACCGAAACTGGCAACGGTGGGAGATTACTGGGACGCGGAGACGACCAGAGAAATTTTCAGCCTCCTCCGGGAGTATGAAGATCTATTCCCGTCTTCAGTTGCGGACCTGAAGGGGATCAAAGGGGATTTGGGTGAGATGCGTATCACACTAAAACCAGGAGCCAAGCCGGTCAAGCACCGACCCTACCGGTTAAATCCACGCATCAAAGAGAAGGTAAAGATGGAGATCGACAAAATGCTGGCTGCAGGTCTCATTTTTCCTGTAGAAGAAGCTGAGTGGGTAAGTCCCATTGTCATCCAGAACAAGAAGGATAAAGCGGAAATTCGGGTCTGCGTAGATTACCGGAGTTTGAATAATGCTTGTATTCACGATCCGTTTCCCACTCCCTTCAGCGACGAAGTACTAGATCATGTCGCGGGAAACGAAGCTTACTCTTTCACGGATGGATTTTCGGGCTACCATCAGGTGCGCATCGCCGAAGAGGACAAGGCAAAGACGACATTCACAACCGAGTGGGGATCATTCGCATACCATGTCATGCCGTTTGGACTGAAGAACGCGCCAGCCGTGTTTTCCCGGATTGTTATTGCTGCTTTCCAGGAGTATATTCACAAATTCCTGGAAGTCTATATGGATGATTGGACCGTTTACAGCCTGCTGAAGAAACACGCCTCCCTGTTGCGTGTTATGTTCGATCGGTGTCGCCAGCTGCAGATTTCCTTGAATTTGAAGAAATGTATTTTTGCAGTACCATTCGGCACACTCTTGGGTCACGTGGTGTGTAAGCAAGGGGTCTGTGTTGATCCCGCCAAGGTCGCAGTTATTGTCCACATGGAGGCCCCCGAGAACGTGAAGCAGTTGTGGGCATTACTCGGGCACACTGGATACTACAGGCGTTTTATCCGCAACTACGCCAAAATCACCGCCCCTCTGGAGAAACTGTTGCGGAAGTCAGAATCTTTTGAATGGACAGCAGAGTGCAGGAAGGCACTGGACACATTGAAAGAGAAATTGGTGACGGCACCCATTCTCGTTCATCCAAACTGGGATAAGCAGTTCCATGTGCACATTGATGCGTCCGGGATTGCACTTGGCGCCGTATTAGCGCAACCCGGGGAAACCACAGTTGACCACCCGGTATACTTCGCCAGCCGACGCCTATCTAATGCGGAGAAGAATTATACCACGACCGAGCGGGAGGCGCTGGCAATGGTGTACTCTCTCCAGAAGTTCCGCCACTACCTTCTGGGCGGTAAGTTTACATTTTTTACGGACCATTCGGCCTTAAAGTATCTGGTCAATAAGCCTGTATTGGAAGGAAGGATCTGCCGATGGCTTCTCCTCTTTTAGGAGTTTACGTTCGATGTAATTGTTAAACCGGGCCGGCTAAATGTCGGCCCTGATCATTTATCCAGATTGGAGTCGGGGGAAAACGATGGTCCGTTAGATGATCAGCTTCCGGATGTTGATCTGTTTCGCGTTGAAGCGGTCCCAGACTACCTGGCTGACATTGCCACGTATCTGACCACAGGACAGTGCCCCGAAGATTACACGCCGCTTCAGAAACGCCACTTGGTTGTCCGGGCGGCCGATTATCAACTGATCGCAGGGCAGCTGTACAAGCTGGGCCTGGATGAGGTGTTGCGCAGGTGTGTTCTTGACCACGAACGGGAAGCGGTGATGTGGGAATGTCACAGTGGAGTTGCGGGCGGACACGTGGGGGCTAAACCCACCGCAAGGAAGGTACTTCAAGCTGGTCTATGGTGGCCGACGGTGCATGCAGATTGTAAGGCCTATGTGAAACGTTGCGATATTTGTCAGAGGACGGGACGACCTTCTCACAGAGATGAGCTTCCGCTACACCCCGTGCATGTGTTGCGGCCATTTGAGAAGTGGGCTGTCGATTTTGTAGGGCCCATTGCCCCAGTTGCTCGCCATTCCAAAGCTCGGTACATCATTACGGCGACTGATTATCTCACGAGATGGGCTGAAGCAGCAGCGGTACGCGACTGCTCCGCTGAGACCGCTGCTCGCTTCATCTTTGAAAACATCATCAGCCGCTTTGGCTGCCCACGCAGCCTGACCAGTGATCAAGGCACGCATTTCATTAATGCCACGGTCAAATCGCTCCTGGAGACATTTATGATACAGCATCATAAGAGCAGTCCATACCACCCGCAGGCTAACGGCACGGTGGAAGCCTTCAATAAGGTTCTGGAGAAGGGCTTGACGAAAATCTGTAACGCTCAGCGGGATGATTGGGATGAGCGGATACCAGCGACATTATGGGCTTACCGGACCACGGTAAAACGTTTGACAAACCAGACACCATTCCAGCTGGTGTACGGCCAGGAAGCTGTGATTCCCGCCGAGTTCACCGTCCCCAGCCTTTTGATCGCAACATCCCTTCACTTCTCAGAGGATGCGTCACTGCAGGAACGACTCCACGAGCTACAGGAGCTGGACGAAGCTCGGTTTCTTGCGGAATTCCATCAGAAGGTTTAGAAGGCCAGACAGAAAGCGTGGCACGACCGCCACATCAAGACTAAAACTTTCCAAGTTGGCGGCAAAGTTCTCTTGTACGACAGCCGGTTCCAGAAGTTTCCAGGCAAGCTCCAGATGCATTGGCTGGGACCGTACTTTGTTATCGAGATCCGCGACTCAGAAGCCGTTCGATTGGCACAATTGGACGGCTCAGTTCTTCCAGGATGGGTGAATGGCGCACGCCTGAAGCCCTACCAGGAGTAGGTACCTTCTCCCTTTCCATCAATAACTCTCGCAACCGAGAGCACCCGTAGAGTAGCGTAGTTGAATAACTCTCCCGCAACCGGGATGAGCATAGTTAATCGTTTCCATTTCTTTGCAGTCAGTCAAATAAACCGTCAGTTGCGGCATCCATACCGCAATTGACCATGGTCGGAGCGGGCCAGTCCAGCGTGTCGCAACACCAGTCCAGCGTGGCGGCGCGCCAACCCAGTAGGACGCCGCTCCCAGTCCAGCGTGTCCTGCACGAAGGATCTGTCCTCGTGCCAGCGTCAGTCCAGGTCATAACCGTCAGTCCTTTGTCAGTCTGTAGGATAGCTCAGATTTTGGTCATAAATTCCCTTAATGGACAGTAATCATACCGTAATCATTCCCCATCAGCCGCAGTTCTCTCCGCCGTCGGGTCCGCCCATCTTCCAATGCCGCCGTCAGCAACTGTCAGATTACACACAGGCCTGCGATTGATCACACGTTTATCGTAGGCAAGCATGATAGCAAGAATTAAATGCCGTTATGGAGTCTCATCAACCCCGCGCGTGCCAGCGGATGGCCCAATTTGCATGAAGGCTATCGGCGCCGGGATGACGGACCAATTCAGTTTGGAAATTTCAGCGACTCCCGAGCACTTGCAGCCTCAGAGCACTCAGAACTTAGCAGGGAACTCCAGACGAATCCTCCAGGTCTATCAGAGACGCGCCAAGATGCCGAGAGCTGTTCTCTCCGTCCCGGAACCGGTGTTGGATCACAGAATTCACCGGCTCGAATCATCACTCGTCGGCAAGTACGACAATGCGCCCTGCATGGACGCTAACTTGTCCGACCCGGCTGAGTTTCCCCATCTGCATTGGCAGACGTTCATGGAACACCGCTATACACTAGGGAGCAGCTCTAACAGTCGGATGAAGGACGAATTCCGGGGTCTTCAACAGTCGACGTTGATGAATTTACGCAGTCTCCCTGTCTGCGGCACCACCGGACCAGTTCTGCAATGCACCCGGTTCCTCCTCAGTCGGGTGCAGAACGGGTCCCTGTGGTTGAACGAGGAGATTCCAATCCATGCAGCAGATATTAGTCGGCTTACGGGGCTATGTCAATTTGGGGCAGATGTTTCCTCTGCGGGGCAGACGACCTCCAAACGCGCCCGGAAATCGGCCGAGGCGGACCTGTACACCAAATACGGTACTCGCCGAGGTGGCAAGGGTGCCAAAATAGACCTGATCAATGTACCAGAAATCCGGTTTGCTTGCTATCTGATAGCGAGCAAGACCATGCGCCATTACACCAAGGGCGAGTGCACCTTGGACACAATTTCTATTGCGGAGCACTGCGTCAAAGGGGCCCGATCGAATTGGAGCGCGTTCGTGCTGAAGGAACTCTTCGCGGCCTGCGAAGACAATTACAGACGGACCACCAGTTTTCTCTACGGCTACTTGCTCCTAGCCTTCGCCATGTGGAAATGGCATGTTCCTCCGATACGGACACCAGCGGAACTCAACGGGGGCCAACCGTTCGCGATGCGATACTCCCCCTGGCAGGTGTCCACGGCCCCCAGCAGCAAGCAGGTGAACGCGGAGGCGTTCCGCGAATGGTACGGGATGATGGTCGATGTGGTGGCCTCTCAGCAGCGGGTACCCCGGAACCTGTTGGATGAATACAACGAACAAGTGTGGTTTGGCGTCAGCCATAATCACACTTTCATCCGGCCGGCTTGTGTCCCGCACCACACATTTCACATGGCGCCCTTGCGGTTTCAGTTGACCGACAGTATCTTCCACAGAGAGGTTTTAACATGGCTGGGGGTCATTCGGCACGTTCAGGATGGAGTCATCCGATATAACTTTGATGGGATGCGAGCGGCCCAGCAGCCTGCCGCGACCAGTGCCGGCGAATCTTCCACAGTCGCGGTAGCGATAACCACAGAGGCCGCCGGGAGCGCAGCAACCCTGCCCGAGGCACTGGTCCCCATTGTGGAGCATATGAACGACCAAGTCCGGAGACTCAACGTGGCCACCCAGGTTGTTTCTAGTAGCGCCCCTATATTTCCTTCCTTTAATGAATTTCTTCTTAACCGGTCACTTGGTCTCTCCCACACTGCTTCCCTCACTTCCCCAATTCCCACTTCCCTGTTCACTTCTGCCACCCCCATCATCACGACAATGGGTGAACCGGGCCCCGAACCCGATTCCTCTGGGCCACCCCCACCCAAGCGGGCCCGTATTGTAGATCCCGTGGTGGACCTCACGGAGGATGATCCACCAGTCACGCCGCCCACAGCTACCTTGATCCCGGAGGAACCGCTGATTGACCCAGCAGATTTCCTCAACCTTCGTTTCCCTCCCTCCTCGGTCACTCCATCCACTGCCCCCTCCACCAGCAGACCACACGCCACTTCCTCCAATCCGTCCACTTCCTCAGCCACTGTGTCCGATTCCTTGATCCGGGACCTCTTCGGCGGTGACCACGGGGCGGAGGTCACCTCCAGTACTGCCGCGGTGGTACCCCCTGTTGACCCCATGGCCACGTCCCAGGAGCCCATTGCCACTATATTTGTTCAGCAAGACAGAGTTGGGGTTGATTCAATCAGCCCTTCCACAGCGCCAACAACGCAGCAGGACCGGCCAGAGCCTGATATGGCCACTTCGGTACAACAACAGACGCCGGTCCACCTTCCAGAGACTGCAGGCCGAGCAGCGGCCGTAGGACCATCATTACAGAAACAGACGCCTCAGCAGGATGCCCCGCGCACAACGACTACAGCACAACTGAGTCCAGCACAGTTGTTTTTGCTCATTCAGCGGGCGGCCGGCCAGGCCGAGCAGATTCATGCAGAGTTACAGTGGCGATGCACCGAGCAGGGGAACCAGATCACGGCGCTTACTGAACAACGCAATCAGCTAGTGCAGGAGAAGACCTACCTCCAGGAACAGGCCAACATTGTTCATCAGGCGCTTTCCAGCCTATGGCCGGAGGCACGGGCTCACCATGCCCCACTCCCTGCTCGCATCGAACAGGACAGCATAGCCTTACAAGCTCGCCAGCTCGGGGACATCTTCACCACCATTTGCAGAGAGAACCAGTAATTACAAGCGGCGTTGGCCGCACGGCCTACCCTGCCAGATCCACCCGTTGATTATTCAGGACCGGTCACTGCCAAGCAGGCACAGGCAGTCAATCTACAAGAGACTCTCCATTCCACGACAGCAGCGGCTTCGGCCCTTTTACGCAGCTTACAGGAGTGCTCCCTCGCACTGACAGTCAAAACGCAGCCCATTGCTGCTCAACTGCAACAACTCGCCACCCAAATTTGGGCGACCACGGACCAGGCCAGATTGGACCAGCTCTACGCTCAGACGGACGAGCTGGAACTTCAAATGCAGACGACAGAGGCCGCATCAGCCGCAACTAAGCACATCATCCGGGAGATGCGGCCGCCCCTTCGCAGCCATGCCGAGGCAATGCATCAGCTGGACGCCACTGCCGAGTCCCAACTCACCACACTGTTCGGGGATGCACCGACGCCCATAGACGAAGCTACAGCCAACCGCATCGTTCAAGATGCTGACCTGCTTATGCAGGAATGGCAGCAAGCAGTAGTAACTTTCACGAAGCTTCGAGATGCAGCACTCCGCCGGGTCCCGGAGTTGGGGCCCTTGTTTGAATCAGCAGGTGGCGGAGTACAACAGGAAAGGGCAGCAGAAGAAAGAGCAGCAGAGCAGGGCACATAGGCCGGCGAAGGTATGGAGGTAGAGACTGTCATTTGCGATTGACTCGCGGACGAGTCAAAGGATTGTGGTCGGGGCCTGTTGGGGCCCTTGTTTTTGTTTAAGTTTTGAATTTTGAACTTGGACTCTTTTTTAGTTACGGAGGGAATACACATAGCTAACGCGACTGCACCGCGCGACCAGGAGTTGCGGAGCTACCAAGGCGGTGCGGAAGCACTTGATAACTGAAGATGGAACAGAAAGAAGTACAGATGAAAGAGATACAGCAGCAAACAGGAAGTAGAAAATGCAGACATCAGAAGAGAAGTCGGGAAAAGTCAGAGCAAAGACGCAGAGAAGCCGCCAGTCGCGACGAGCGGGTGAATAAAAGGCAATCACCCGGCTGAAGAAGAGAGGTTGGTTGATTGGTTGATCGGTTGCTGTTGCGGGATGATTGAATGTAGGAGCAGCCGCGGAGGAATCAGACTTGTTCTCTCAATTGGTCTCTACTCTCTATGCTTTGTATTCTCTGTTCTTAGATCCATCTGTATCTGATTTATGAGTTATCAGAGAAGGAAGCTGTGTAATCATGTACTTGGCTGAAGAATAATATAAGGAAGGATTGCTGTCTCTATGTTCTGGGTTACGGGTTATGATGTGTTTACACTGCTTTAAAATTTTTAAGTTGCGACTGTCTGTATACTTGATTGGTGATCTTGCATGAATATTCTGGTATATGTAATGGATTCTCTTTCTTTCTGTGGTTGCGGGTTTATTCCTCGTCTGTGATTTCTTCCCCTTCCCCATGTGGTCGCGGCACGCCTCGGGTGAGACGCTCTGTTCTTCCTGAGCAGGGTGAAAATGCCGGCGTGTTACTAGACTACACCGGACCCTTGTTGGCCACAACCCTGTGAACCTGGGTCTTGCCCGCGAGACCTTATTTTTCGCCAACAGTGGCAGAGAAAGAACATTTCTAGTCTATAGGGTTTTTTTTTAACATTCATATGGTTGTATACCTTTCATTTCTAGATTTATATGTTTACATATTTCATTCTTGAAATAAGTATCATGGCCAAAGACTTAAATTAAAATTTAAACCTCTATTCAAGTACTATCGCATATACATACATCAAAAGAAAATAGCATACATGAGCCTCGAATTTAAAACAATAGCCATACATATATATATGCGTTAAAATTAAAAACGTGAGAGAGCCGAGTTTCAAATTAAAAACAATAGCAATACATATATATATGCGTTAAAATTAAAACGTGAGAGAGCCGTGAGTTAACTTAATGACTCATTGAAATCAACAAGTATAAAATAACATTCGGTGAGAAAAATATATATAGGTACCAGCGGTCGATGCTATTTGGCGCACGATCAAACTATGATTACCCGTAATGACTATTCGATTTATTAAGCCGTGGCCTTGTTTCAACACCAAAACCCTCGAATGGTACAACTATCATCGTCTACGACATTTTAGGGTTTGATCAATCATGAGATGGAGTGAACCGATTATAAAAATGATGATATATTTTAAACCTATAGCTATAAACTGGCATGCGAACCTCTACTATTAATATTCGTAACATCTATCATATGGATATTAATTACCAGCTGAATACCTCTGTGTTAAACGACGATAGGCAGCAGATCGTAACAATACATCTAAGGATAAACGCATAGGCAATACCAAAATCAGCCTTTACAACTATGAATCGACGCAGAGATGACTATGACCACTTCACCTCCCTGGTGCAGGGTATTACAGTATGACATAATTACCAAGGCATGCGGCCATTCTAGTTTCAGTAAAGAACATTACTAGCATTAAACACACCGAAACACAGATACGTGATCGCGTAAAGGAAAGGAAGTTACCATCTGATGAGTTCGGCTCTTTCCCTGACGATGATAGCGAGTCCATAGTGCCAGCTACCGCAAAATAAGTTGACAAAGTTAGAGGTGAGCGGCCAGAGCGCTATGGACCATAATCACAACCGAGCTACGCAACATCCAGATATACTTAGCCATAAAATCAGTTTTAACAGTTAGCGTGGGTTCTGGATCAAAACTAAATCTCGGAAAACCAGGATACATAAACGAAATGCTTAGATCTCTGCTACGATATGGTCTAACTAGTGTGAAAACTGATAATAAGGCTCTTCTTCGACAGATTTAAACGGAGAAATAGAAAACAAAATAATATACAATTTGTCAATACAAAATACACAGTAGCACGGTAGTAAGGGGAATGTTGTCTCATTGGAACGCCAAGAAAACGTAAATCAGTCACCAGAACGATAGGGGGAAAACCCGATCGAGGGTTTGTATCCGTCTTGATGCATTTTGCGCGCAGCCGGAAAACCCGTCATCTACATCCCTGCACAACACAATTCGTAAACGACTTAAACACAACATTTCCGAAAGATATTAAAATGTATGAAAGAAGGTAAAGAACGATAGAAGGCCACGCAGGAACTCTCACCCACCAAACTGATCTGGTACTTCGGTATCAAACCTCCATATAAATATCAGTTCCCTCAATGAACGAGTGGGAGTAAATAACAATCGCCCCAACCAGAATGAGATACCCTGAAACCTGAGCTAGATAAATATAGATAATAACCCTCAGAGGAATACAGGCGTGTATGCCGCCGAGGTAAGTTGGAAGGGTATAAGAAACCCTAATCCCACTGCCCCAGGCGTGCAGAGAATCCCAAGGTCGATTGGACAACAACTCATCTTTATCGACAGCGAGGTACCTGGAAATGTGAAAACAATTTCAAATCAGGTACTGAACCTGCAGTAGTCGGCTCACACAGTACTGAGCCGAACAGAAAAACACACCAAAAAGCTACACGTAACAAAAAGGATGAGCAGGGATCTGTAAGGGCGGCGCCGGGTACTCCAATCGCCTGCATGCGATGCCGTCCCTGCATACCAAAAGATGAAACCTACACGTTAAACCAACACCAGTACTCTTGACCCAAAGGTACAGAAAAACGCATAGCTGGTAAATTTAAATTATGTGGAAATATGCATACAGGTATAAACTGAGAACTTAACGAGCTCTACCACGACGAGTTAGAAACCGGGTGGAAACCTAATACAACGCCCTCGGATTTTAGGAATAGGGTTAGGTATAGCTGAATGGGAAATTTTGACACGCGTAAATGGATAGTCGGAATACGGTCATAACCATCCTTCAATCCTATTGACGTGGCACAATCCACCGCCGAGTCTCCGTTATGTAAACCAATGGTTTCGCCGCGGTCAATTCATCGACATACTCAGCGACGAGAACGTTACAATGTAATATATTTAATCGTGATAGTTCAAGGTGTTGGCGAGATAGAAGTATATCATGTTTAATACATGCGTGGTAAGAAATCGATCATATTATCAATTGGAATATAACGAGGGTTATAGTGACACGATTTCAATACTAATACTTAGAGGAGTGCCATGCATATATATAGGTGTATAGATTTTGTTTATATATGGGTGCATTCGATTCAATATTTTTAAAAGGTTTAGATATACATGATATATATTTCTATATGGTGATTTATATATATATATGTAATGAAATATATATATATGGGTGTTATAATGGAATAGATATATATATGTATGGGGATTCCATGATATTGACAAGAGGGTGTTAAGTATATATATATATCTGTGGATCCAAAGATATATGTATGAGATCTATAGTTGGATTCAAAGACAGAGGTGTTAAATATATATGTGTTAGGTGTGTATTAGGTATAGAAAAAGAATAATGTCTCTTGGTAATATAAGGAAATATAGAAATATATATATACTTGGTGGAAAGGTATACAGTGGGAATGTTCAATAATTTTGACAAGAGAAAGATGCTAGGGGGTTGGAGGAACCTTAGCAAGAAGAACTAAAGTTAAATTTATGTGCTCATTATCAAAAAATTCCAGATGTACCTCTATAGGCACATGGGTTTAATGTACACATTGGGGAGCATTGATTGTTATGAGGAAGGAATAGTGGACAGGAGGTTTTAAATTTACAAGAGATACTAAAGAAGTAGAAGAAAATCTAACGATAGATGAAAGTAAATACCCAATTTCTGAACTTAGTATTCGGAAGACCAGGTAAATAATGAGGGAATCCAAGTATAAAAAAAATAAAATAAATAATAATAATAATAATAATAATAATTTCCTTAAACTAGAGGTGTTACATTATAAGAGGGTAAAATAAGGTAATTTATTTCCCAAGAGTATAAATGGATAAGGTTTTCACCATTTGACATAAAGTTCAATTCAAAATTCCATGTAGTATGAGTCGTGCCTGTTCTTTTAACTCAACAATGAGATTACTAATGACTTTGAACATGTGGGCATTTTCTCATAGTAATACTTGTCACATGTAAGGTCACATGATATTTTTAGGTTAAGAAGAAGGGTGTAGCTCTAAGATATAGCATAAGTAAGCTTCTAGAAAGGCTCATAAAGCTTTCTACTTTGAAATATCATAATCAATTAATGAAGCTAAGGTTTTAATGATTTTTCAATTTTACATGCATGATTTTGAGTCATAAGAATTTGAAATGATACTCATCAATGGATCTTCCATATCAAGTTCTAACAAAGGTTTTGGCTCGGGGACAAAATTCCCTTGTGGGGTTGTTGAATCTTCTACTTTTTGCAATAATGGAGAAAATATTGTAATTTCAATTCATGAAAGTAGGCTTAAATTTTTTACTCAAACTCAAATCATACCTATGCCAAAACCATCACTTTTTGGTTTTACCAAGAATTAAAGCCATGATATCAAGATATTCTAGCTCCATTACATGTTTATCTATAAACTATCAATGAAAGAAACATAACTATTTTAAAAGATTGTATTAATTTTCATTTGGAAAATGAACGCAGCTTATTATAATAATAAATAGATATCTAACCTAGATTTTATAACAAATAATATATTAAGGAAATTAAAAATGTCAATGTAATAAATCATATATCTTCTTGGATGGGTGGATAGTTTCTCCACATCTACAAGAAAAAATTAATATTAATATTGGTTGTGAACACAAATATGATCAAAAATCATATATCTTATTTATCCATAAATCCCTTTCCAATCTAAAATATTATGATCTAACATTATGAAAAATATGTTATGCATAACTCAATTGAGTCAACCTATTCCCATGGTTATACAAATATTATAACTAGAATTAAATGTTGACAACAAGAGATAATGTGCATAATTTAGAAATTAGCATATTTAAATAGGAAATCAATATAAATTAATAGTGATGCAAACTTCTTATCATTAGTTATAAAATCATGTCAATTAACTCCTTTTGGATCTACATCTTCTAAATATGGATGGAAAAAATTTATTTTTAATTTTATAATAAGTAAATAGTCTTCTAGCCATAATAGATCATCCTATAATATTGAAAACCCTTATTCATTATTACAGTTATTAATATTATACTTTCTTAGTACCCTATGACTATAATGTTTACGTCGTAAGGAATTCTTATTTGAAAAAAACTTCCCTAGCTACCAATGTGTCCATGTTTGAGCCATTGGATCAAATGTTAGATGATTGAAATGTTTTATGCCATTAGATCCACAAGTAAATAGTTTTTTATATATTTTTTATAATGTTAGTTCTTTTTTGTTTTTAATAATTTAGATTGATTCTAGGTGTATAATCTAAATGTTGTAATGTCATGTTTAACATTTTGACTATGTCAAATTACACAAAAATAAAAATAACATTAAATTAAATAAAAATATTGACATAATGTAACAAACATTTTAACTAGGTAAAAATTCAATAAAAAAATAAAAATATTAAAATAAAATAATAATAAACTATAAAAACAGCCCATGGTATTGAACTTATTCGAAAACAACTTCCCTAGCTTCCAATGTGTCCATGTCTTAGCCATTGGATCAAATATTAGACGATTGAAAAGTTTTAGGCCATTAGATCCACAAGTAAGATAATGAGAAATTCAATAATATGGTATAATAACTAATTTTTGAATCATTGTGACAAACATAACATCACATTAGCTCACAAAATATATCTAATGCTATAAGGATCTCAGATGATAGAAATGTTTTGAATCATCATAACTAGATGACAACCAAAATTTCTAGCCACAAGAAAAAAAATCACAACACCTCACATAATATATCCAAGTTTGCAATGAACCCCATACATAGTGATGGACATCATGGGAATTTTAGTCAACATAGGACAGCACCCTAAAAATTCTATATTCTTGGTCAATTTAGAATAACCTAAGATGTCTAGATTGGATGCTGAGGTGGTCCCTACAATAGTTGAGGATTCTTCTTAAAAGGTAAGGGAATTTAGATACTTTATCCTTCCACCAAAGTTATAAAAAGTGAGACTTGTAGATTATAGTTTTACAAAATTGACACTATGTGATTAAGAATAAGTTACAAACATTAGGTATTTTAAAAGGTATTTAAAAAGTAATAAGAGGAAGGTACATGAGGGCCATGGTAATTAATGCAATTATTTGTACTATTTTTATTTAAAATAGTAATTTGTATTTGTATTTTTTTAAATGAATATTGTTAAATGTGTTGTAATATTTTTATTTAAAATAGTAGTTTATATTTGTATTTTTTAAAATGAATATTGCTAAATGTGTAATTGAGTAAAATGTATTAAATTGATATTCTAATTTTCAGGATATTTATTTAAAAAATTCAAAGTATGGTGAGTTTTGTTTTATTAAGTTTTGAGTCTAGATGTGCAGAGAATGAATTTATCTCAAGTCCCAAACAAGATTATCATGTCCCAAATACTTTCGTTCTCTTTCTTATTCTAGCTTGCACCTTGACACTCCTCTCCCTCCCTCCTGCAAGCAAATTTAAACTATGAGGCACAAGGTGGTTCATTCCATATAAGAACATTTGGATATGATAAGAAAAATGTGATACTCTATTGTAATTTTCTCTACAAATGTGATGGAAAGTGCGTCCAAGGATTTAATGTGACTGGCAAGTAAGATCCTGCTTTCAATGCATTTATGTATGTCCTCGATGTGCCCTTGTGTGTGTGACTGTAAAGGAACCAGTTCAATAATATCCAACACCATAGAGCAAGACATGTTCACCAATTCAACAGTTGCCCATGTCCAATATCCAACACCATAGAGCAAGATATGTTCACCAATTCAACAATTGCTTCCAAATCTCTCTCATGCTAGAGTTGTTTTCTAAGCAAACATGCTTTTACTTCTCCTGACCTAATGGAATCCATCATTGTTTCATATAGGAGCATTTAGTTCTGATAACAAAATTCTGATACTATCAATTATCCCTTTTTATTTTTTTAATGATTCAATTAAGATTAACATTTGTATGTTTTCATGAGGAGATTATTTTATTTTTCATGTTAATTACCTTTTATAACTCTAAGAGGATATTGCGTTTGTTTTTAATAAATGGAACTCAATTATATATTTGAAAATATGATTAGGTAAGAGAATTTTAGGAATATAATTTTTTTTTCCAAGTTGACAATGTGAATTTTTATTTAGCTAAAGTTGGCTCCCATGTTCAATAACTCCCCATGGGATTTGAAGATAATAGGTCATGGAAATTCCAACCACGTATAAAACAAATATTTTATACATCAAAATAATCAGTTCTATATATTATAGTAGTTCTGGCTTGAGAAACTTTCAATTTGGCATTCAATTCTTTATTAATAAAGTTGTTTTACTTAGTAGGGAGTACAATAATTTTATAATCAAATAATAGGAGAAAAAATATTCAGAATATAATTTATTTGAATAAATAGATGTGTGTAAACAGTTTAATAAGAAACTAGATATCTAATTATAAAATATGAAACTATAACTTAAAATTGTGAAATTACTTTTTATTTTTTGTTTCTTATGTATATAGAGAAAGAATAAACCAAGTTTGGAATTAAGAAAATGAACCATAGCATAAAGAACAATATCTCCTTCAAAAAATGTCTCCATATTAAAAACACATTCACTTTCTTGTATACCAAGACTATTGTTATTCATATACAATATAAAATTGCTCACAAGCATGAAATTAATGCTCAGATATGTAGATGAAATTCGACTGAACTCTATTTCTGTTAATAAATAATCTCTTTATTTACATCTATGCTAGATAGATTGTACTTGAATGTATTTAAATTATCTTATTTGAGTTACATGCTTGTTTCATAGGATGATTAATCACCAAAGGATTTTCACCCCCAATTTCCTATTTCAATATCTATAGCAAATTTTTTATATGTGTGAACATTTTATGTTGGTTTATATATATGTTTCACCCATAATTTCCTATTTTTATCTATAAAAATATTTTTTGGTTGACAACTCCTATCATCAATATCTTTGAAACCTCCACGACCTGCTTCCATGGAAGCAAACGTTTCCTTTCATTCCTTCACAATGGCTCCTTCTTTGTAACAACTTATTTCTTCTAGGCTACTCTTTCCTATGCTATTCCTGTAACACCCCCAATTTGTGTGTTGAATTTCTAAAGTTAGACATTTGAATTTTAATCCTAAGGGGGTGGACCCCAAGGGATAAGTATGGTGTGAATGTATTTGCATATTTTATTTGAGGAAATAAATAAAATGATTGTGCATTTTGACCAAGATGAGAATTAGAGATCACTTTCCAAATCCATGAGGATGGATAAGGCAACAAATCCCCAAAATCTTTCAAAAATCCCTGAAAGAAATTAATTTAGATTTGAGGAGGAATCTAAATTTCCCCAATGAAGAGGAGTAGTTGGGAAGAGGTAGAGAAAAGCTGGAAAAGCTGAGGAAAAGCATAAAACAACTTTAAAGAATCCCAAAATGGGAAGCCTAGGCTAAACAGGAAAGAAAGCATCCTGCTATTCTAGACGCAGAATTAGAAACATGCTTTGGGGGAAATATGAGCTTAAATAAGCTGCTCCTAAGCAGATCAGGGGTTGATCTGTCCTAGGAGGTGATCTCAGCTCGGGGGTGAGTCCTGGGAGACAAAGAGGATTCTAAGGTTGGGAGGTTGGTCATTTGCAACAGTGGTATGTTCCTGAAATTTTCGTTCATTTGATATATTATGGTATGAATTAGCTACATATAAAATTTAAGAGAATTTGTATGGTTGATTTTAGTACTACATTTAACAGAATCCATCTTAAGGCATTCACCTTCCAGATTCTGTTTAGTTGTAGACCAGAAATCCATAGAGTAGAAACCCCAGAAACTCTAAACCAAGTCGGTTTAAATCTGAGGTTACTGAGTCTCTACAGATAATTAAATCTTTTCTTGTTCCTGTAGATACAAATGTGATATTATAGGCTCATGTGTATGCTAGAAAATATTTTAGCAGAACTAAATTTACATGGTCTAAATACAAATAGAAGAAAATAAATACCCTAAATTATGAAATTTGCAAAAATGGTGTTAGAGAAAGAGAACTTCTACTTTATAAAATTATTATAAAATTTGTAAGGTATAGATTGCATTTCTAAACTTATCTTTAACCAAGTATCATAGCTACGAAAGACTTAAGTTATAAATAAGGGCCACTGTTTAAACAATATTGAATGCATCTATGTATGCATCAGAGATAAATAGATTAAAAGAACCCCTGAACCCAAATTAATGACAATGCATGTATATAGATGCATTGAAAATAGAGCGTAAGAGCAGTGAGTTAAATTAGGGACTCATTGATAGTCCACACTTGCGACCGAATATTTGGTGAGAACATGTATATTTTAATAGGGGATCAAGAATAAAAACAATAAGGTCCTTTTAACACCTAATAAAAATGAGCTATACACATATACGAACTATATAAAACAAAACCTAACTCATAATTAGTATGCACTCCTAAATTTACTCATAAATACATATCGGCAAACAACCATAAACGTAAGTGCCGAGAGCTAGTGAAATAGCATATATAAATAACAAATTTCAAATGAGTAGTGGACGTCAATAACATGAATATGAATAAATATAACTATGCAAATAAACTAAGGGTTAAATTAGCTCTATGATGTGAACAATATTCATTTCTTTTCCTTACTATAACCATACAATAAATCTATCCACGAAGGCTCATAATGGATCCACTACTAGCGTGTATTATGCATGTATGAGATATTAACGTGCGAATGATATATAGTACCTTCGATGCATATGATTATTTGGGTAACATCACAGACATTAAACTCAGGTCCGCGTTGAATAGAAATGCTGTTAAAATAGAGGGCGAGTAAAATGCGACTGTTCCTTATGGTAAAATCCTTCGTTATAGACTTCTGGGAAGAAAAAAAAAAAAACAACTGAAACATAACTACTAAACTTCCACGGTTTCTCAGACTATCAGTATCAAAACCCAAAGGGGAAGTCCACGGAAAAGAATGAGGAAACAGCGCTATTAACCAGAGGTATAACGCGGCAAGAATCTCCAGAAGGTAAAACACGTCGTAGCCACAGGGTCTAAATGATTTCGGCAAAATATTATATAGAGGTAGTGAATTTTATACCACCGGTAGCATATAAAGCTTTCTGCTACGTCAATAATTGGTAAACGATGATTTAACCTTATCAATAAAATAAAGCGTGAACATTTAAAATTTCGTTAAAAAAAAAAAAAAAAAAAAAGAGGAGCCTAGTATTATACGCGTGAAATACGAGCGAACAGCTCTATCCTCAAATGTAAATAATAGACCCTCCACGAGGTACTAAAGAGTGCGCGGTTGCATAGGAATGGGTAACTGACCGCATACTCCTGCATAAATTATGTCAACCGAGATGAGTCGGACAGAAGCACAATAGGAATACCAAAACCTCTGACAGACGATAAGCTATTAAACCAGAGTTCCTTCGGTTACTCTGAACCGATTTGCTGAGGAATATTAAAAGGGAAAAATATCTGTACTATGGGGCACGGCCTTGAAATAATATCCACCCTAAGTTCGTTCCTGCAAAAACAAAGGCCGAACCCCAGTACATTTAAGGAATAGAAAAGAAATGGTGATAGTGGAAAAATGTAACGCGTCCAAAATCGCTCCTGGAAAATACCGATACATAGGAAACCTGCACATCAACCCGCCGGAAATACTGGTTAGAAAAACATAGGGCTAACTACTGAGAGTAGGTATATAGAATAAGAACAAGAAAACAGATGCAGCCACATCGTAAACAGATGAAGGAAAAGGGCAAGTAAAAGTATTAACAGGCTGGCGCTAGGGTAAAGGCCCTCACGAGGATAGTATACCAGCCAAGGATGAAAATCCGGAGAAAGGAAAGCGATCGCGCAGCTGGATAACCAAAATTCTTCACCGTCATCAAGCGGAACCTCGAACACAGTAACTAACAATCTGAAACGCATTCAAGATACAAACAGAAAGTTCATTATAAAGAATAGTGGATAACAAAACTAGAAAATGGGAATGAATCGGCAGAAAAGAGATGAAGAATACAGACAACGTAGAAGGAAATCTATAATTAGTGGAATACTGAAGAGGAATCGCCAGGTGAGAAGTATTACCAGTGTGGGCGGTATAACACAAGACGGCTATGCATGTTCCAAAGCCCTTGACTCCGAGAAGCCTGAAACAACGAAAAAGAATGAGACGAACCGTAGTGAGTGGAAAGATTATAATGGGAGCCAAACCCTAAAACGAAATCGCAACACGTACTAGACAATTCCTGTTCCAGGGTTGCACATATACACACCAGCGACCTCGAATTTTATGAAAATCTGAAGGGGATTACCAGGATTCACGTTGAGCCGCAACCTCAGTAGTCTCTCACAGTTTAATATTATTTAAAATTCTGTTCAGAGTACCTGTGGAGCGGGCTGCCGGAGAATTCATGAGATTAACCTCATCGAGAAGACCGTTTCCCTTCCCCTCTCCAGCTGTTGATTAAACACGCTCCCGGACAGTAGCTGTTGTGCGAGTTGTAAAGTGAGTTGTCACGGTCATAAGAGAAGTCTGTCAACCGGAAGCGTATGGCGATCTCTGGCTGTACTATTGCTTCTGTGTAGACCCGCAACGCCGACACTTCACAAAAAAAAAAACCGTCATCTACACCAATCCAACCAAGAAATCTTCAATACGCGGAGGGGGTACAGGTGGCGAAGTATGGAATAACATGAAGTCTAGGGTTGACCGAAACCATTGTTGCGTGAATAGCGATGGAATCGGTTCACTCATTTAGTGACAAACGATATATCAGAGTTACTATAAGTAGTAGCACGAAAATAGTTAAAATTGTAACCATTACGGTGAACTCGTATCATATAACTATTGTATGATAGATCCAATTATGGCAATGGGTAATAATTGAAATCGATGGACGTAGGGTGTATCCTATATAACCCTTATGTAAAATATCAAATGTATTATAAAGATAGAACATTAGGGGTTCACGAATTTTTAAGATATGTATGCCTATGCAATCTATCGTTTCACATGGTTATTGTGTCACTAAATTAAATATGCTAGCGCCTATGGTAAAACAATTGTATCCAAGTCTTGGGTATAGACTTTGGATAGAAGAATATTTCAAGTAATAATAATAAATGACCTAAATTTTAATATAGTAATTTGATTAAGAGAAGTTACTACCTCTTGACCCTAATCAAGGTTCAATTAGGGAAGAATGGAGAAACCTAGAATGAAGTGAAAACAAAAAAATAAAAAAATTGGGAGGTGTAATGGAGGTGTGAAAAGTGGTATCAGAGCACCGATTACAACAATTTGAAATTTTACATCCAATTTTGTGCTCACTGATTATTACATATTTTGGTTTTAAATTGTTATAAAATGTTGCTAATCGGTGTTGTGGCAGTGTGTACGATTATTACGAATGAGGGTGAAGAAATTTATGTGGATCTGCGTGAAGAATATAGTACACCAGACCCCAATGCTCCAATGATGGCTATGTTGCACAGGTTGCAACGAGAATTGGCTGAACTGAGAAGCCAGAATGACAGGTTTTCATCAGCCAGTAAGGAGCAGGAAAAGCTCATCAGAGAAATGACTTCCCGGAACAGCCAAGAAGGCGAAGGTTCCAGAAAGAGGAAGATGGATGAGTCTGTTGATGATGATGCTGCTAGACATCAATATAAACAGAAAAGGGAATTATAGGGGGACTTTCGAAAGATTAAACCTCCCTCCTATGATGGGGAGAAGGAGGAAGATGCTGAAGCCTGGTTACTGAATATGATTAAATATTTCCAAGTATATGAATATGAGGCAATCGAAAGACGGATTAATTTGTGTATCAGCTACAAGGAAAGGCTACACTGTGGTGGGAAGAGACAAAAATGGTGCATGCCATTGACGAAAAGATAGTTACTTGGGAAGATTTTCAGACTAAGTTCAAGAATCGTTATTTGAACGAACGTTATTATGATGATAAAGCAAAAGAATTCCATGAACTCAGACTAGGATAGCTCACTATCGATGAGTTTGTCACTAATTTTACTAATTTATTGAGGTATGTCCCTTACGTTAGGGAAGAAAAGACAAAAGTGCAAAGGTTTTTAAATTGTTTGCCTACTGTATATAAGGAGAAAATAGAGTTTGACAACCCAAAGACCATGGATAAAGGCATTGAAAACGAATTGTCTTTAACGGCGGTTTAAGAGTAAAGATGAACAAGGAAAGACACAATTTCGAACAAGGGTGAGTTCAAAAATTAAAAGACCATGGCAGCCATATCTAAGAAATTTAGGTAGAGTGTCGGCGGAAAAAATTCAATAAACCAAAAGAAAGCCAAACTGCTCAGTCCCAAGTGGCTTCAAAACCAGTATAAGGGAACAATAAAAAGGAAGGGACAGTCAGAATGAAGGAACCTTTGAAATGTTGGGGTTGTGGAGAACCCCATATGATGAGAGACTACCCCCATAGAAATATTCATATGATCAGCAGAGAGCGAGAAGCAAAAATAGTAAATGACATAGCCAGAAATATACCAACTATCAGTGCAGCCTTGGAAAATTGACAAGCAGAACATCAAGCAACCATGGTGGAAATGGAGGGTAAGATTTATGACCTACCTGTTACTATTTTGATTGATCCGGGTGCTTCTTTGAGTTACATTAGTCCTGGAATTGTAGAAAAATGTAAAATTAAACCTGAAAAATTTCAGCAGTCATGGTTGGTACAGCTGGCCACTGGGACTAAGAGAAAAGTAACACATAAATTTCCCAAAATAGCAATCCAATTAAATGGTTTTCCAACAGAAGTAAATCTGAATATACTGCCGTTAGGATCCTATGACTTGCTGATAGGAATGGATTGGCTAGAAAAGACGAAAGCCCTGATGAACTGCTGGGATAAAACCCTGCATTGTGTGAATTGAGGAAGGGAAACCTTTTATCCTCCAAGGGAAACAAAAACCTATTTCTGTAAGACAAATTTCAGCCTTGCAATTGAAAAGAGCAGCTAGGAAGGGATACCAAGTTTATGCAGTGCATGTAGAAGAAATAGAACAGAAAACTGAGGAAGAGTTACTGGATGCTGTACTAGTAATCAGAGAATTTAAGGAAGTCTTTCCCAAGGAAATCCCTCATCTTCCCCCCAAAAGAGAGATTGATTTTTCAATCGATCTGGTACCAGGAGCAACCCCTATTTCCCGAGCACCTTATCGAATGAGTCCCCCTGAACTAATGGAACTGAAAATGCAATTACAAGAGTTGTTAGATAAAGGGTATATAAGACCCAGTGTGTCTCCTTGGGGAGCCCCAGTTTTATTTGTGAAAAAGAAAGATGGAACTTTTAGGATGTGCATTGATTATCGTTAACTGAATAAGTTGACCATTAAAAATAGATACCCTTTGCCTAGAATTGATGATCTTTTTGATCAAGTGAGAGGAGCTTCAGTATTTTTGAAAATTGACTTAAGAACTGGTTATCACCAGCTTAGAATTAAAGAAGAAGACATCAACAAAACAGCCTTTCGAACCAGGTATGGTCACTATGAATTTGTAGTCCTACCTTTTGGTTTGACAAATGCCCCTGCCACATTTATGTGCCTAATGAACAGTGTGTTAAACAAGTACTTGGATAAATTTGTCCTTGTGTTCATAGATGATATCTTAGTTTACTCAAAAAGTGAGGAAATTTACAAGGAACATCGAGAATAGTGTTGCGGCTTTAAAAGAAAACCGGCTATATGCAAGTTTGGCAAATGTGAATTTATAAAGATAAATTCAATATACGGGTATATTATTTACCGAAGGGTTGGCGATTTGACCACGAAAAGATAAAAGCCATTAAAGAATGGCCAGTCCCCACTGATGTCTCAGCAGTAAGATCAATTATGGGAATGGCAGGCTATTATCGCAGATTTGTGGAGAGATTTTCTGCTATAGCAAATCCCATAACCTCATTACAAAGGAAGGGTGTTAAATTCGTGTGGATAGAGAAATGTCAAAACAGTTTCGAACAATTGAAACAAAAACTTATTTCAGCTCCTATATTAAAAATTGCTGATCCTGATAAAGAGTTTGTGGTATGTACAGATGCTTGCAGAGAAGGGCTAGGAGGAGTCCTATTGCAGGAAAATTCAGTTATTGCCTATGAATCTAGAAAATTGAAAACTCATGAACAGAATTACAGTGCATATGATTTAGAATTGGCAGCTGTTATCCATGCTTTAAAAATGTGGAGGCACTATTTGCTGGGGAAGAAGTTCACATTGATGACTGATCATATTAGCCTCAAATATTTTTTCTCCCAAACTGACCTGAATGCAAGACAAGCCAGATGGCTGTCTTTTCTAAGCGAGTTTGATATGGACATAAAGCATATCAAAGGGAAGGAGAATAAAGTTGCTGATGCATTAAGTAGAAATGCTTGTCAAAATTTAAACAACATGGGGAGTAGTGCCCATATGGAGGTAGAGGAATTGGTGCGAAAAGCAGCAACTCAAGATCCCAACTATGAAGCACTCTTGGTGAAACTAAAGACAAGGGATAAAACTGATTTCACTAAAAACCAAAAAGGGTTGCTCTATTACAAAAACAGGTTGTATATTCCAAATATAGAGTCATTGAAAAGAGAAATTCTAGATGAATATCATAAACAGCCCTATGCAGGACATCCCGGATACCAAAAGATGTTAACATCCTTGAAGAAGAAGCTGTTCTGGCCAGGAATGAAGAGAGATGTGGCAGAGTATCTGAGTAAGTGTATGGAGTGTCAACTGGTCAAGGTTGAGCATCAACACCCAGCAGGGCTTTTAAATCCCCTACCAATTGCGGAATGGAAATGGGACACAGTTTCCATGGATTTTATAACAGGATTACCTAGAAGCAAATATCAACATGATTCGGTAATGGTAGTAGTAGACACTTTAACCAAAGCTGCCCACTTTATACCGGTGAAATCTACTTTCGGAACCGCTCAAGTAGCAAATGTTTTCCTGAAGGAGATAGTAAGGCTTCATGGAGTTCCCAAAATAATTGTTTCAGATCGAGATGCTAAATTTACAGCAGCATTTTGGAAGGGGTTATTTGGGGGGATGGGTACTAAATTGAATTTTAGTACTGCCTATCACCCTCAAACTGATGGGCAAATAGAAAGAACAAATCAAATTTTAGAGGAAATGCTCAGAATGTACGTGATGGATAGGCCATCAAAATGGGAAGAGTATCTGCATCTAGCTGAGTTTGCCTACAATAATAGCTACCAATCCTCTATTAAGATGAGTCCGTTTGAGGCACTCTATGGGAGGAAGTGCTGTACTCCCTTGAGCTGGAGTCAACCAGAGGATAAACTGGTGTTGGGACCAGATGCACTACAAGAAATGGAAAGAATTATCAAACAGATACAAAGAAATATCAAGACAGCACAAGATCGTCAGAAAAGCTATGCTGATAAGAAAAGGGTGCACCGAGAATTCAAAGTGGGGGATCATGTGTATTTACGCATCAAACCAAAAAAGAGCACACTTTATGCGGAAAGTGTCTGAAAACTGGCTCCTAGATAGTGGGCCTTTTGAAGTATTAGAAAAGGGTGGGACCCAGTGGCTTACAAGGCGGCCTTACCACCCATGTTAGAGTTCATAATGTGTTTCATGTTTCATTATTAAAAAGATATGTGCATGATGCTTCTCACATAGTTGATTGGAATGTTGTACGAGTGGAACCAGGAGAAGGGGAGTTTACGCAAGAACCGCTTCAAATATTGGGCCGAGAGAAATTGAATTGAGAAACAGAACAGTGGCCAGAGTAAAAGTGCAGTGGAAGCACTTTACTGCTGAAGAAGCTACCTAGGAAAGGGAAGCTAAAATGATGAAGAAATATCCGTTTTTGTTTAAATGAACTCTAGTAGTTGAATAACAACACCGAGGACAGTGTTTATTTTCAGAGGGGGAATATGTAACACCCCCAATTTCTGTGTTGAATTTGAAAAAGTTAGACATTTGAATTTTAATCCTAAGGGGGTGGACCCCAATGGATAAGTATGGTATGAATGTACTTGCATATTTTATTTGAGGAAATAAATAAAATGAGTGTGCATTTTGACCAAGATGAGAATTAGAGATCACTTGCCAAATCCATGAGGATGGATAAGGCAACAAATCCCCAAAAATCTTTCAAAAATCCTTGAAAGAAATTAATTTAGATTTGAGGAGGAATCTAAATTTCCCCAATGAAGAGGAGTAGTTGGGAAAAGGTGAGAAAAAGCTGGAAAAGGTGAGGAAAAGCTTAAAGCAGCTTTAAAGAGTCCCAAGAAGGGGAAGCCTAGGCTAAACAGGAAAGAAAGCATCCTGCTATTCTGGACGCAGAATTAGAAACATGCTTTGGGGAAATATGAGCTTAAATAAGCTTCTCCTAGGCAGATCAGGGGTTGATCGGTCCTAGGAGGTGATCTCAGCTCGGGGGTGAGTCCTGGGAGACAAAGAGGATTCTAAGGTTGGGAGGTTGGTCATTTGCAACAGTGGTATGTTCCTGAAATTTTCGTTCAGTTGATGTATTATGGTATGAATTAGCTACATATAAAATTTAAGAGAATTAGTACAATTGATTTTTGTACTACATTTAACAGAATCCATCTTAAGGCATTCACCTTCTAGATTCTGTTTAGTTGTAGACAGAAATCCATAGAGTAGAAACCACAGAAACTCTAAACCAAGTCGGTTTAAATCTGAGGTTACTTAGTCTCTACAGATAATTAAATCTTTTCTTGTTCCTATAGATACAAATGTGCTATTATATACTCATGTGTATGCTAGAAAATATTTTAGCAGAACTAAATTTACATAGTCTAAATAAAAACAGAAGAAAGTAAAACATTATAATATGAAATTTGCAAAAATAGTGTTAGAGAAAGACTTCTACTTTATAAAATTATTATAAAATTTGTAAGGTATAGATTGCATTTGCTTATCTTTAACCAAAATTATCCTTAATTAAATTCTGAAAACTTGGTTATAAATAAGAGACCCTTGTTTAAACAATATTGAATGCATCTATGTATGCATCGAGAGATAAATAGATTAAAGAACCTTTGAACCCAAATTAATGACAATGCATGTATATAGATGCATTGAAAATGAAAGCGTAGACGGTGAACTAAATAAGGGACTCATTGATAGTCCACCCTTGCGACCGAATATTTTGGTGAGAACATGTATATTTTAATAGGGGATCAAAAAAAAAAAACACCAAGGTCCTTTTAACACCTAATAAAAAGGAGCTATACACATATACGAACTATATAATAATAAAACCTAACTCATAATTAGTATGCACTCCTAAATTTACTCGTAAATACATATCGGCAATCAACCATAAACTTAAGTGCCGAGATTTAGTGAAATAGCATATATAAATAACGAATTTCAAATGAGTAATGGACGTCAATAACATGATTATGAATAAATATAACTATGCAAATAAACTAAGGGTTAAATTAACTTTATGACGTGAACAATATTCATTTGATTTCCTTACTATAGCCATACAATAAATCTATCGACGAAGGCTCATAATGGATCCACTACCAGCGTGTATTAGGTATGCAGGAGATATTAACGTGCAAATGATATATAGTACCTTCGATGCCTATGATGATCTGGGTAACATCACCGACATTAAACTCAGGTCCGCGTTGAATAGAAACGCTGTTAAAATAGAGGGCGAGTAAAATACGACTGTTCCTTATGGTAAAATCCTTCGTTATAGACTTCTGGGAAGAAAAAAAAAAAACAACAGAAACATAACTACTAAACTTCCACGGTTTCTCAAACTATCAGTATCAAAACCCAAAGGGGAAGTCCACGGAAAAGAATGAGGAAACAGCGCTATTAACCAGAGGTATAACGCGGCAAGAATCTCCAGAAGGTAAAACACGTCGTAGCCACAGGGTCTAAATGATTTCGGCAAAATATTATACAGAGGTAGTGAATTTTATACCACCGGTAGCATATAAAGCTTTCTGCTACGTCAATAATTGGTAAACGATGACTTAACCTTATCATTAAAATAAATCGTGAACATTTAAAATTTCGTTAAAAAAAAAAGAAAAAAAAAAAGAGGAGCCTAGTATTATACGCGTGAAATACGAACGAACAACTCTATCCTCAAATGTAAATAACAGACCCTCCACGAGGTACTGAAGAGTGCGCGGTTGCATAGGAATGGGTAATTGATCGCGTACTCCTGCATAAATTATGTCAACCGAGATGAGTCAGACAGAAGCACAATAGGAATACCAAAACCTCTGACAGACGATAAGCTATTAAACCAGAGTTCCTTCGGTTACTCTGAACCGATTTGCTGAGGAATATTAAAAGGGAAAAATATCTGTACTATGGGGCACGGCCTTGACATAATAGCCACCCTAAGTTCGTTCCTGCAAAAACAAAGGCCGAACCCCAGTACATTTAAGGAATAGAAAATAAATGGTGATAGTGGAAAAACGTAGCGCGTCCAAAATCGCTCCTGGAAAATACCGATACATAGGAAACCTGCACATCAACCCGCCGGAAATGCTGGTTAGAAAAACATAGGGCTAACTACTGAGAGTAGGTATATAGAATAAGAATAAGAAAACAGATGCAGCCACGTCGTAAACAGATGAAGGAAAAGGGCAAGTAAAAGTATTAACAGGCTGGCGCTAGGGTAAAGGCCCTCACAAGGATAGTATACCTGCCAAGGATGAAAATCCGGAGAAACGAAAGCGATCGCGCAGCTGGATAACCAAAATTATTCACCGTCATCAAGCGGAACCTCGAACACAGTAACTAACAATCTGAAACGCATTCAAGATACAAACAGAAAGTTCATTATAAAGAATAGTGGATAACAAAACTAGAAAATGGGAATGAATCGGCAGAAAAGAGATGAAGAATACAGACAACGTAGAAGGAAATATATAATTAGTGGAATACTGAAGAGGAATTGCCAGGTGAGAAGTATTACCAGTGTGGGCGGTATAACACAAGACGGCTATGCATGTTCCAAAACCCTTGACTCCGAGAAGCCTGAAACAACGAAAAAGAATGAGACGAACCGTAGTGAGTGGAAAGATTATAATGGGAGCCAAACCCTAAAACGAAATCGCAACATGTACTGGACAATTCCTGTTCCAGAGTTGCGCATATACACACCAGCGACCTCGAATTTTACGAAAATCTAAAGGGGATTACCAGGATTCACGTTGAGCCGCAACCTCGGTACTCTCTGACAGTTTAATATTATTTAAAATTCTGTTCAGAGTACCTGTGGAGCGGGCTGCGGGCGAATTCATGAGATTAACCTCATCGAGAAGACCATTTCCCTTCCCCTCTCCAGTTGTTGATTAAACACGCTCCCGGACAGTAGCTGTTGTGCGAGTTGTAAAGTGAGTTGTCACGGTCATAAGCGAAGTCTGTCAACCGGAAGCGTATGGCGATCTCTGGCTGTACTATTTCTTCTGTGTAGACCCGCAACGCCAACACTTCACAAAAAAAAAAAAACCATCATCTACACCAATCCAACCAAGAAATCTTCAATACGTGGAGGGGGTACAGGTGGCGAAGTATGTAATAGCATGAAGTCTAGGGTTGACCGAAACCACTGTTGCGTGAATAGCGATGGAATCGGTTCACTCATTTAGTGACAAACGATATATCAGAGTTACTATAAGTAGTAGCACGAAAATAGTTAAAATTGTAACCATTACGGTGAACTCATATCATATAACTATTGTATGATAGATCCAATTATGGCAATGGGTAATAATTGAAATCGATGGACGTAGGGTGTATCCTATATAACCCTTATGTAAAATATCAAATGTATTATAAAGATAGAACATTAGGGGGTTCACGAATTTTTAAGATATGTATGCCTATGCAATCTATCGTTTCACATGGTTATTGTGTCACTAAATTAAATATGCTAGCGCCTATGGTAAAACAATTGTATCCAAGTCTTGGGTATAGACTTTGGATAGAAGAATATTTCAAGTAATAATAATAAATGACCTAAATTTTAATATAGTAATTTGATTAAGAGAAGTTACTACCTCTTGACCCTAATCAAGGTTCAATTAGGGAGAATGGAGAAACCCTAGAATGAACTGAAAAAAAAAAAAAAAAAAAAAAAATTTGAGAGGTGTGACAATACCCAAATGCAGGTGCCTAAGCCGGGGTCATGGCTTGGAGGTCTCTACGGAACGATACATGACTAAGCGTGTGGGCCAGGACGCTCGGGGGAGGGAGTTGGGTAATTTATGGGAGTAAGTGTAGGACTAAACTTCTCTAGGTAGTATCCTGAAAACGATGACGAGAAGAAATTTGGTTGAAGGAACAATTAAAGTGGAGCTCAGCCTATGCGAGTTGGCGAAGGGAGGATTATACGAAGCAAGCGGGCGAGGCGAAATGGTTGGCTCATACGAAGATGCGGAAAGTTTTTGGCAGTGAGAGGCGAAATCGGGATGTACGCATCCTGCGGCGCCACGAGTGACGGGGAGAGTGCCTCCATTCAACATTCTTAGTAGAGGTTTCGTCGAGGAGCTGGAAGGACGAGGCGCGACGAGCGACACGGCTTGCCCCCAGCGACGGTGCATCCGGTGTCGCAGCCTGGGCATGGTGAAAGCAAAGCTATGAGATTGCTTGTGACACAAGGAGCTGAGAGAGGTCGGAGGGAGCCTGCAAGGATCGTCACAAGAAAAAAACAAACGGGAATTGGAGCAGCAGTAAAAACTTTGGGTGAAATGCGAACCAAGAGAGGTCTCCAAGCAGCTGTAAAGAGAGCAGCGATGCCCTGTTTGTGTGCGAGCACTTGGCTCAGCATAGGCTACAAGGAATGCGCTCCTCAAAGGATGCAAACGGTGGATGCAATCAACGCAGGAACAATTCGAGTCTTCCCAAGCGAAATCCATAGTGAACCAGCAGAGCAGGAGATGAATTAGTAATCGACGGCGTGAGTGAGTAAATGCATGAGGGACTGGCAGAGTAATGGAGCGTCTAATGGAGCCACAGGGGGCCATATGGCCACCCCATGCGAGCCTCCTCGGGATGTGGCTGGGGACAGACGTCCCGTCAGGCCTCCATAGCATCCGCATCACGAAGATTTATTTTTATTATATTATATTTTTATTAAGATTGAAATATATATATAATATGATTTAAATATCATATGTTATGTTATAATATTATATATATTAATATTATTAATTAGTTCAAACCTTAATTTATTTTAAATATTCCACATATACCATAATTCATTAACCCTAAGTTCGATTTAAATTGGCATTTTCTAACTCACGGTGGGTCCAATCTATTTTATCACAGTGGCACATTATATGCCAAGGTCATAAGGCATATATTTTATGGAGTTCGAATGGATATTTTATGGCACATATTCTATTGGCATTACTAACCCGTATTTACACCGAAGGTGTTATCTATTGTGGGGTTTTTCGTAGCGACACTGTTGAGATTCGTCGTTACTGACAGAATCTAAACAGTGTCATCTTTGAATGAAAAACATATGATTTGATCTTATCTGATGAATAATGATGGTTTGCTGTATAATGACAAAGTATGATCCCGACACCACGCCCTGAGCTGGACCTCATTTTATCCCGAGTGAACGGTCTGCATTCAAAACGACGTACCAAGTTCCAACCATAAGATGGGGCGAATATTATTTTTATAATATTAAGAGTTATAGAGATAGTTGATGATTGATTTTGTATTATGTGAAAGAAGTTTTGCTCAAAATTATAGATTCTTCCTATTAATTAAAATTTATTTATTGTTCATAATTTTTTTTTTGCTTTATAACAATGTGTTTATAACATTGGATGCTAATTCTTTTTTATATTCATTATTTTCTAAGTAATTTTAATGAACACATTCGATGCTAATTCATTTTTAGATTAAATTTAATTAATTTTTTATTAACTTCAATAACAAGTGATCATTTATATACATTGTTTGGATGCTAATTCATTTTTATAATCATTATTTTCCAAGTAATTTTAATGAACACATTCGATGCTAATTCATTTTTAGATTCACTATTTTCTAAGTAAATTTAATTAATTTTTTATTAACTTAAATAACAAGTGATAATTTATATACATTGTAACTTCCATAATAGTATTGAGAATATCTTACATATACTTTATAATAAAGAGATAAGTTTCTGATCATTTGTATGCATAATGTATTAATATTGAGAATACTCGAATTTATATTGAGGTAAATTTTATAATTTTAATTTTTAATAAAGCTATTATAAATTTTTTTAAAGGTTAAACAATTAGTATATATTATTAGTTATAAATAAATTATAATATTTTTTTAAAGGTTAAATAATTAGTATATATTCTTAGTTATAAATAAATTACAATATTATAATAGAGATATTGTAATTACATTGAAGGTGTTATATTGTAGGGATTTATGTTTGTGATACTGTTCAGATTCGTCATTCGTGACGGAATCTGAACAGTGTCATCTTTGAACGAAAAACATAATTTTTGCGCTGAATCATTTGAGCAGTTGCCTTTCTGTCTCTCGCCGGAGTCACTTCGTGCTCTTGATAGTTGAGCTCACTGACACACGTCCTCCTGCTATCCATACCACTACCTGGGGTTGCATGGGAAGGCAATGGTACCATATCCCGACGCTATAAATGCCATCTTGCTCTCTTGAGAAGAACCCCATGGCAAATATGACATTTTCAAAGACCCAAAAGCTGTTTTTGCTGTCAGAAGCAGAGAGCTTGGAACCCAAAGGAATGTTGTTCTTTGATGATGAAGCAAATATTGGCATTAAGATTAAAGCAATAACCAGTGGCATACACAGTGAAATAACATGTTTATAACCTGCATGACAGAGCGATGAACTCAACTGAGCTTCTCCCATTTTTCATCGATTTTTCTTCAGGGCTCCTCCATGTATCCCTATGGCTTCATTCTCCTCTGTTTCAGGTGGATTTACAATTACAGAGATGGGTTTATAAAACTTGAAACCTGCATTATTATATATACAATAAATAAAATACCCTTGCGCTAGATTCATAAAATGCATCACCACCAAAGGTGGTCGCCCAGATGCAATCAGTGATTTTCTTAATCATAAAAATTGGAGACATTAGGTGAACTGTATCCAACGCATGCCAAAATTAAATATGCCAACCAGAGCCACCAGCTCAAAACTAGTGACGTAAGGAAAGCAGCTAGCTATCCATTAACAGATATCTAAATACGAGGGGCTTGGGGCGGTGTTCCACATCATTGGTCAGATTGTTCGGCTCCCTTCCAGTTCACGGTCTTCAGAATTTTGACAGTTATACATTTTTCATTTTTCTTTGGCTCAGAAGCTGAAGCTACCATGAATTGGTTAAGGCAACTTTGAGTAGCTTTGGGATGTTTTCTAGGTTTGAGTGTGAAGCCCGACACAGGTTAATTGGATATGTTCGTGTTGCGCTGAATCATTTCCGTAATTGCCCTTATGTCCCTCCCCCGAGTCGCTTCGTGCTCTTGACAGTTGAGCAGTCCATCTTCATATGGAATTGCCTGCTTGCCACGTGGAGCTTCAGATAGCAGTGCGATTTCGTGGGCATCAATGATGGAGACTGTGTCCTTTGATATACACAGGAGTTAACACAAAGTCCACTCCTTTGGTGTACCTTTGAACCCTTAGGGGCAAATGCTAGTATATATTAAGGTCAAGGAATGCATATTAAGTTTGGAGCGTTAGTGTATATGGGTCGTGGATCATATAATATGGTTATAATTGACATATAATTCAAAGGTTTTGAATTTATATTAATACAGTGGCACATATCATAGATATATATCAAAGTCGACAACACAGGTGTTAATCCAAGGTTTTGCGTGCAAAATTACTATGAGTGGGGCAGAGGTCGGGTTCGACCCCGAGACCTCCCCCCAAGTGATGTCATGCTCCACCATTGGGCCAAAGGCCGTTACATTGAAAAACGAAAGCTGCGAGTTTCTATTTGAAGTGCAATCTTCTCCGATGGCGAAAGCAGAGACCCGACCCCTCCACGGTACTCTACTCCATGACAGTGAGGGGGGCTAGAGGCTAAACATGCTTTGCGCTAACCAACTGCACTTAATTAACATTAATCTGAAACTTATATCCAGTTAATGACGAGTTTAATATGGCGGCGGAGATGGCGAAGCTCCAGATTTAGTCGGAGTTAACTCCAGTTCTCCAAATTTGGAGGCAAAATTGTAAGAGAATTTGTTTTTGCCATAATTGAGGCAATTTTCGACCAAATTGGGTGCAGGAAGAGTTATTCTTAGTATATTTTGATGTTTTGGAGCCATTGGAATAGGTTTAAGAGGTAATATACAGAGGTTTTTTTTGCCTTGAAGATTTTTGAAGCCAAGGGCCATAGGAGGGAAGGCCATTCCCAGAGCATCTGGTAACCAAATTGAGTAAATAAATAATCATTTCTGGTAGATTTCGACATTTTAAACATGATTTTGAGCACAATTTAGTTAATACAGAGGCCCAAGCTATGAAGTTGGACCAAGGATATGTAGCCCAAAAGGGGTGAAATCCTTCATCAAAGCTCTGTTTTAATGGATCAGTTGTTTGTGTTTGTTGTCATTTATGTTGTTGTTGTTCAACCATTTAAATGCATGATTTATGCTTTCAAATACACTCATAAAATTCAGTTTTAATTACCTATTTAACACATATAAGCAACGAGGTAACCTACACATCAAAGCATAAGATCAATAAATAAGTTTTATATCTAAAAGTGAAATTAGCACAACAAAACTAACATTCAAATTCAGATCATCGCTCTACTGAACCAACCCATAGTTAGGTCATTGTGGGATATCGTGCATAACTTGTTATGGGGTTGAGAATATAATTATCTATGAATTCCTTCAACCCATTTTCCTCCAACACTGCCTCCATCATGTCCTTCCATGCAATATAATTCGAACTGCCCTCGAGTGCATATTCGAGTCTCAAGCCATTGAAAGACATCTTGATCCGCTTATAGCTCCAAAGAAAGTACTTGCAAATTTGAATATTGTTAAAAAAATAAATCAATTTCTTCTCTACTATTGTAGAAAATATCCAACACAACTATAATACCATGTAAAAATTATATCAATGGATTCAATCCGATCATGCAATGTACTAAAACAAGATATTGAATCCTTCTACAATATTTGCGGAATATAAATCTCGGTCGCTCAATCATATGCAAGTAAGAGAAAGAAGTAAATCAATACACAACACCAGCTATTCCCGGGGGAAAAAGTTGCTCAAAATCCCTGCATCTATATTGTATAATCAAGCAAGGAATCATGAAACAATACAATGTATTTATGATCACCACAACCTCATACACTCTACCAATTGCTTCACACTGATCTAGGCAAAATTGGACAAACACAAACAATTATCAGCGTACCCTCAGCCTACCCTGCTTACGCAATCCCTAGAGAATTAAAACTCTATTAAATAGGAAATTCAACCTTCCTTGATTGCACAATCCATCATGGGCTCCCCATGGTTTTATAACTGCACCTGGGCAGTTTTCCTAAAATACAACTCATAGTTTACTAGCCTTGAACCTTTGTCTCAACTGGGTATCCACCAGAATTAGCATGCACACATCTATAAATAGTGAAGCATCAGTTACTTGGTAGATCACTACTGGTGAATTAAATCTATTTTAATTCACTTGATCTTCCACTAGCTCATCAAACAATTAGAACTAGTTAAACTGATTTTAACTCAATTAATGTGAGTTAACTGATCCCACCCACACCACACTAGTGCTACAGCTGCAACTAGACCCTGTTAATAATATAATCACTCTACATGCCTATCCTTAGACCCTAAACTCGAAATTCTTGAGCTAACTAAGTCTATCACACTTAGTTAACTGTTACAAGTTGTTATGAGATAAGATTACAATTAGTTTTCCAATTTATTCAATAAATTGGTTACACACTAATGTATCGCTAAGATCCATCAATGTGTGACCTGTGATCCCACACCAGTGTGTGTGTTGTTTATGGATGCCAATTTCACTGTTTCTTGTTCCAAATTTCAACATATCCTGTAACAATATCAAGACGCGTAGAACTTCCATTATTGACAACTTGTTTTTGGGATGACAACAATTGGGGCAACGAAACCCAACATGTGAAAACGACAAAATGAATCCAATGGCAAGGCAAAGTGATAAATTAGGGTTTGGGGAGGAGCAACAAGGACTGTAGGATCTCCTTGTTACATCCCAGCCCTTCACGAACTCTTTCTTCCAGCAACGTGTGATATTCACGTGATATGTGCCTAGCTGGGCAATAACTAACGGAGGTCAACAATCGTAGATGCCTTGGGAATGTAAACATTAGCTGTCAACCATTTTGTATACTGAATAACGTGAGGAATGGCATTATAAATGGTACACTTAAGATATTAAACCTTGTATTTATAACATAGTAAGGCAATAGAGCATTATACATTATTCACTAGGTAAACAATACAATGAATGCTTTGGAACTCATAACATAATAATAGTTATGAGTCATCAAAGTCACGGCATACTTTGATTAATGCTTGGGTTATTGTTTAGGGTACATGACGTAGGAATACTATTGGCTCATATTTCATCTTATGATTTAGTCCCATCAATTATGATATGCGAGTCAATTCATTTGAATGCCTCACTATGGGTTATTTTGATTAGCATATGGACAAAGGCAAAGTAAATCGCAATGGTGATTAAGTCGTATCAGATATAAAAGTTTGAATTATTCACTTTAGTTAAAGTATACGAGAGATAGAGTGATTGTGATTATGTAAAAATAAAATAAAATAATAATAATAAATAAATAAATAAATATTGCTCAAATATGGGAGATGTGACATATGGTACTAGAGCCCAGGCTCAAACCTTGGGCCTAATGGGCGTCATTATAAGTTTAAAATAGTAAAGTGTCAATATAATTACTAAAGTAGTTGCTAAAATTATTTCGCCACTTGCTCTACTATGGCATTTTAAGATAATATTCAGAGACTGTTGCTTATGGGGAAGTACTCACAACAGAAGTTGAATGAAAAGATAATGTACCTTGCAAACTTCATACCGCATCTAAATACTTGTACAACAATATTCATCATGTCAGCCTATAATTTAAAGAATTGTCATTAACATCTCACCAAAGGCGTGGACTAAATAGTGTCAAAGAAAAGAAAAATAAAATAAGACATAGAAGTAGGATATGTTTATTTTCCTTTCAAGTGGCACTGTATTAGCAAACAATAAGTTGGAAATTTTATATCTACTTCTATAACTTGTCGTTCAATAGTATAATAGATATTTATCCAATGTATCAATACTACAGAACATTGTATGACCAAATATGGGGTCTCTGCCTAACCCTTAAGGAGAGGAAAACATATAATACAAATGATATATAACACTTCATGGAGATAAATTGATAACCTTGATTCAAATCATAAAGAAGGTACATGCTAGATGTGAGTGGGAATGGACTCGCTTATGTGAACAATTATAGAAAGATAATTTCTCGTTCTTAAATAAATCTTAAAGGTAATAACCATTATCCCTTACCACCGATTAGGGGTGTACCTAATTAGATGATATAATCCCCTCTCTACGAGAATAAGGTGATTAGATCATTATTGTTGAATGCTAAAACTAAGTAAATTTGTGTCATGGTGGGATGTAAGTATGTGGAAATTACTAAAATTTGAGCTCTATTAATGAAAAAGGGATATACCATGCTAATTAATAATTATTACAATATTGACTAAGGCCGAGAAGTGAGCATAATACATAAATTTAGAGCACATCATGTTAAAAAGTGAAGAGAGTCACACAAAAATGAGGAATATACAATGGATACAGGTGTGGAAGGACACTTGAACTTCTGAATAACTCATTATCATAAATTATGGATGCATATATGTCAGTACATGGTCAATATGCAAGAAGTAAATTTCGATGTACACTACCATAGAGATTGAAATTTTATTGATACCAAGATAATTTGAATCCATTAAAGATATGATAATAAATAATTGTGTTAAAATGTTCCCAAAACAAGTAGAAACCAACTAGAAATTTGTCAAACAACAAAGAAGCTAAAACCTTTTTGTACATAGGAATCCAAGTCAATAGATCCATGGGAAAGCGACCCTATTGTGTTGAGAGAAAGTTGAAATTAATACCATGAACAAAATGGCAGCGACATAGAAACATAGTGAGTGCTCATTAGAGCACTTATATATAATACTACTGCGAGAACTAAATGTGAGATTTAATACTGCTTGATGAAAAGGGAGATGTGTATTTTAAAGGGGAACGTGTGTTAGATATACATCTATAGAAAAACTTAAGTCTGAGATATGCTAGGTGTTATAATCAATTTGTGTCCTGTTGGACTGCTTCAATGGTCAACTTGGAGTAACTATTTCAAACCAACTTGTAACTGGAAATTAGCCTTTCCAGTCTGAGAGGGCTCTCTCAAAAGGATAAAGGATATTCAATGAATAATCTTAAAAGCAGATGGCTAAGTTTGAATTGGATTGAATGTGTTGTTTTTGTGTAGGTGAAAGATGTAAAGGGTTTACTACCATTGGGCTTATGGAGTCAATATGAAAACTAAGTCACAAGTCAACTTATCTCATGGAAGCTGAGGCAATCGTATTCTTATTAAACCACACATGAAGGAAAAAACAAAAAGCTTTATGTATATAGGAATTTGGATCCCCGGCAACGGTGCCAAAATGTTATCACAAAATTGAGTTCCTGTTGGGTTGCTTCAATGGTCAACTTGGAGTAACTATTTCATACCAGCTTTTGAATGAAGATTAGCCTCTTCAGTCTGTGAGGTATCTCTCAAGATAAATTATGATTTTTTAAATAAAAACTCTATTAGATGGCTAACTCTATGATAATTACTTGATTGTATATTATTGCAGGTAGAAAATGTAGAGGATTTGCTACCATTGGGCTTATGGAGTCATTGTAAACCTCAATTACAAAACAACAATGTCACATAAAGGACAAAACAACAACTACATGTGTCCAGGAAATTGGAGAGTATTATTGAAATCCAAGTGATTACACATGAACCAGTGCATAAAGATGAAAAGGACTAAGATAAAAAAGCATAGATAAGAACATACAATGAAACTTGGGCATGAAACAAGTTGTTGAAAAAGTATATTACTGATAGTGAAAGATTACAATAGTAGTGCATACCTAACATCTCCCAACCCTTTATAACTCTAAAACTCCCTCATTTATAGAGTGAGGACTCGTACAAATTATTTTCCACCTTGCTCACCTCGAACTCCCACCTCATAGACCTATTTCAAACATGATTCCATCACTTGGAGACTTCCTAGGGATATTTCTGTTTTGCAGAGTTTGAATACAAAAAGGACTCTTCTTTCATTAATAGTTCAGAAAATCAATTTAATAACCCTTATCAACTGAAACCAACTAATTTTATGAGTGTACTAGAGTTATTATGTGTCATTATGCCACGTGCATGCTGAGGTGGACCTCCTCCAAGTCGAATTTTACAATTTTTTCACAAATCTGGTTAGTGAAAATTCTAAAAAACAGGCTTAAAAGATGAGTGTATAATTTCCAAACCTTGATGTATTTGCAGAAACTGAGAGATTTTTGTAGATAGGCCTTTTATGAAGAAAAACCTCTTTCATATTTTCAAAATCCTTTTTCATTTGGTCAGAAATCAAACTTGAAGTTAACTGCTAAAACAATCATGTACATAAAATTTTGTAGCGCTCATTTCGTGGCAAACTCCAAAATCCACCTTTTGCATAACCTTTGACCTTTCTGACTGTTGGAGGATCTTCCGTGGGGCTAATGAGCTAAATACAATTTTTTCCCTCCTTAGTTCTCCATAAAACGGAATTTAAAGACAGAAAACATTCTTCATAAATTTTGTAGCGTTTTTCTGGCTTTGGTGAAATTTTTGAAGACGTTATTTTGCTTCAAAATTCAGTTTCGTGAAGGATTAAGGAGGAAGGTTAGTTGTTTTTAAGATATTTTGGCATAGAAAAGGTTCTTGACTATAAAAGGTGGCAGGGAGATGGATGAAAAGGAAAAATTGCATACGCTACGAATATGCCTAAACTGCCCTATTTCGTAGCGAGAGGTTTTTTGAAGATTTTTTAGGGTTCCAATAGCACACCAACCATCTAGAGACATCCAGCATGTCAGTGGGCCATCCCAACATAGAATCATTACTCAAAATGAGTATCACACATCCAGCTCAACGTGCAAACCAATGATTAAAGTGGAGATTATCCATTCCTAAAAAGTAGGGTTGTGTTTCCTAAATCTAGGGGGTACTTTAAATATGTTAGTGATGGTGAATTGTCTCTCGAACATGTGATCTATGTTATGTAACTGTTTTACTGTTAAGAAAACTAAATGTAATAAATAGGAAGTAGAGTCCTATTAAGTGTGACTTCTTAAAGGATAGTTGTCCTTTTTCTGTTCCAAGAAAGTAGTTTTAGTTATGTTAGGTGTCAAAGTTAGAGTTCGAGGATCTAGCCAACTGGGAAGATCATTTGCATTGTAAACAAATGTCTATTTATAGGCTGAACATTGAAGAGAAAAGGGTTGGAAAATATTGCACCAAATTGCTACTTGTTATGTTTTTCCATTATCAGTAATATACAGTGACATTCTACTTCCAGACCTGAGATTATAATGAGGTGTTTAATGTTTTATTGCTTTATATCTTTTATGTCTAATCACTTGCAGTGAATTTTATCTATAATTACTCAGAATTCATGCTATCATGCTCTGACTTCCTTTAGGGGTTAAATTGTTGTGTTTTCCTTATGTTGTGTGTATGTATCATCCTTATTAAAAACCTCTATTTGCCTCAGTTTCCATGCGAAGAATTATTGTCACTAAGTTCACTGATGTTGGCTCCATAGTCGAATGGTAGCAAGCCTTTCATTTTTCAATTTGCAATCAAGCTAAAACAAGTCACAACTTATAGACTTAGCCATCTAAATAGTATTTCTATTGAAAATCATAAATCCCCTTTGAGAGAGCCCTCTCAAACTGAAGAGACTAATATTCAGTTAGAAGTGGTTTGAAAGAGTGATTTAGTTGATTGATGAGCATTCTATCAAGATCAATTTGGTGATAACGTTTTGGTGCGTTTATCGGGAGTTTGAAGACATATTTCCCGTAGTTTTTGTGCAAACAGTAAAGTTGAACTATTGGAGGTAGCAGGAGGTCAAAATTTTTTCGAGGCTGCAGAAAATACCTTGGTGACTCCATTACAAATTTTCATGTTTAAAGGTGGCTTCGAGAAGGAGATATACAAGGAGAAGTCCAAATCCTAACCCACCTACCATTTTTTGGAAATGGTGTCATTGATGGCAAAGGAGGAGCACCTGAAACAACAACAAGGAAAAGAGAAAAGAAAAGTAGCAGGGAGGCAGCAGTAAGAAAGCATAAAAGGAGCATAAAGGAGAAGACAAGCAGAGAGGTAGTAGAGAGGCAGTAGAGAAACCATTAGACAAGGAAAAGAGGTAGGGTTTATAAATAGTTTTGAATAAACTCTGTGGCAAGGGTTTTATGGTGTTCAACATATAATTGAAGAAAATCCATAAACAGTTGAGACAGGGTTGACTGTGAGATCAAGAATGAATAATCAATTGTGTAAATTCTGTTTGGGCCATATATGTATCCCTTAGTCAAATACTGTGTGAGGAGTGTTAAAATACTGTGAATAAGTAGATGATGAACTTTAACCGAGGCTCTGCATGTGAAGAAAGCATTGATGTAATTTAATGTCGGTTTTCATGTCTTGAACTAATGCCCTATGTGAAATAGAAGGGTTAATATAATTTTGCATATATATTATCTGAGGAAGACCGATCACTGAATGGTCGATGTTAGAGAATGAGATGCTGGTTCCCACAATATTCAATGAAGGGAGGATTATATACTTTGTTACATACATATAGTGAAGGAAGACCCGACTTTGAAACCACATATGGGGAGCTATTGTATTGAATCCTAAGAGATAAGCGTTCGGGGACTTACTGTAACTTTAAATCACAGTAACTGGATATAGGAATTAATTGCGAGTTGATTGAATGATTGGGCCTTTTTAAAGGACCTGTTGAAATGTCGAAATGAGGAATTGATGAGTTACTTGGTTTACAATGCATAAGGAAGAAAACTAACAGTGCAGGAAGATATGGGTCGAAGGCTCGTTCAATTGTAGTAGAACCGTGCAATTCGAAGGCACCGAGGTGAAAGCATATTTTCAAGGAGAACACATTGGCGTAGTTAAAATGGAGAAAGAAGACCGTAAGGGAGAAGGGGAACCATGAATGATTGGGGAAACGAAACCATGACTTGCAAACAGTGAAAGCGGGATTCAGAAAACAGTTTGTGGTTTTCACGCGATAGAAAAGTGGTAAGCAGATTTGAGAAAAAAATGAGATTCCATTGGTTGTTGGACACGTGGAAAAAGTGGTAAAGCCAAAACAACTTTCGTCGCGTTTTTTTGGAGGGCTAAAGTTCGGTCGTGGGAAAAACGCGATATTCGATGTGTCCGTTCGATTGCCAATACTGGAAGATCTATGGTAATCACACTTGCCCGATGTACGAAGGTTAATGAGGTAAGCGCGCTGTGGGCCCAAATTCTAATGTATGTTGGTAATTGATAATTCAATCAAAGTCCGGGGTTTATATGAATTGCCAAGCCAAAAGGCTATGTGAATAAATGTTAATGCGTATGGGTTATGAATTTGGTTATAAAGCAAAATGTGAACGATGGTCCCGATATATGTTATAGAGTGTGTGGTCGTAAGACATATAAGCCGTGGTATTATATTGGGTTATGACAAAGTCTAAGTGTGAATTTAAGGTGCGCTAGTGTGAGAACTAGGCTTGTAGTTTGGTTCAAATGAACTTGAATCAGATGACTAAGATGCTGTGGGGTCCAGTCGTTAATACATTGAATTTTATAACCTTCAAATACTGACCGAGCCTTGAAGTGGGGCCGAATATTAAATTAAGAGTTGATATATATATTATGTTTTCCGAACCTTGCATGGAGCGAATTTGTATGCTGGGCACTATTATATTTATATTAAAAAGGTAAGCTTTGGGCATATAATATATGGGGCACGTATAAAGATAATATTGGGTTGAAAGGAAGCTTATAATTGGGTTTATGTGAAATTCAAACATTTGTTTTGAAATGGACGAAGTCATATAATGTGAATCGAACGTATTTGAAGGGAAAAGTGTGGCTGGAATAATGATAATGTTATTGGTAACAATTGGCGGTGGACCCAACTTAAAGGAGTGTAAATTGTGGACTATTATAATAATATGCTTCGGCATTAGTATATGAGGAAAGGTGAGTGGCCATCATATCGAAATTAAATTGGAGTCAAACCTTTGCATAAGTGAATGTTAGGTGAAGGATCATATATATGATGATTGAACTTGATTGAAGTTAAGTTTGGAACTTACGCATATAAATGAAATCAGGATGTATGGGTTTATTTCTATGTTTTAACTATAGATTCTGAAATAAGAAGCTTCCACAATTAGTTACCATTTTATGATTTATAACCGCAGGGTTTTAAAGAAAAGAAATGCTCCCGTGTATGTTTGTGATATGGGGTTCATAACCCTTGGTTAAGAAAAGCTCCAGTATTTATTTAAAATTTCCCAGATCAGAGATTGCAACTGGGTTGAATGGTTTGATAACCATCAGACGTGAAAAGAAAAGCCTCCGCATACATTTATTTAATTGCCAATGTAGGGAAAATGAATGGAGAGGCATTTTTATATGCACAAGACTTTGAGATTTATTTGGGACTAAACTGGTAAAGCAGTTATATATGCAACAGATACACAATCGCAGTAAACAATAGAGGTATGTAGAACAGTTACATGATAGCAGCAGAAAAGACAAAACCAACAAGCCAAGGGCCGGAAAAAGGGCTGAGTGAAATTGATATATGTAACTGAAAATGTGAATGTAAATGATTTAAAAATATTTTTATTGTATGTGATGCAAAGGCAAGTCCCCGGTAGGAAAACAAAACTCCACTGTAAAACAGAAATTTGTATAAATTGCTATATTTTTCTGAATGAGCTGGATAAATAAATGAGAATGCAGAAGGCAAAGAGTCAAGAATATTCATTTTGAATTCCCTATGGAATACAAAAGTCATGTGATGAACTCTATAAATGAAGCAGTGAGGCAGAGAAGAAGGAGGGGCTGATAAAGAATTTGAGAAAATGTAGAGATGATGCACGATAGATATGAAGGTTGGTGCACAGCAATGAAGATGGTACAAAACAGAGCTGATATCCAGGTAAATCAGCAAATGTTTTTATGAAAGAGTGAGGAAGTTGGAGCTTCCCTATCAAGTTGTAGCTTGATAGATGTCAGTTGTAGCTGATTGAGGTAGGAGCCTCCTGTAGGTTGTAGCATGCAGAAAATAGAGGAAGTTGGTGCTTCCATATCAAGTTGTAGCTTGATAGAAGTCAGTTGTAGCTGGCTGAGGTAGGAGCCTCCTGTAGGTTGAAGCCTGCAGAAAATAGTTGGGAGTTGGAGCTTCCTTGCAAGTTGTAGCTTGCAGAATTGAGGTTGGAGCCTCCTGTAGGTTGGAGCCTAAAGAAAATCAGTGGTGAGAGGGAGTTGGAGCTTGCCTTTACATCACAACAATAATAAGAGGTGGTTTTCTCCCTTATGGGTTTCCACTTATATCTGTTGTCTATGTGCATGATGATTATGTGTTGATATGGTGTATCTAATCTGCTTAATACTTGTTGCTCACATATTTAGATTGTTGTTACATTATCTTAATACTTGCTGCTCACATATTAAGTTTGCTCTCATGTTAAGTTGTTCATGAAATGAAGGTGTATATAAGTTTTAAAGGAAAGTTTTAAAAGACCATGAATGTGTTAAAATGATTCACCCCCCCTCTCAGTTTAACTAAGGGTTCAACAATTGGTATCAGAGCAGGTTCCTTTGGTGTAAGCTTAATAGCTTGAAGGAGATCTAGTTGAGTCATGGACTATCAAAATGTACCTGTGTTAAGTACAAAAAACTTTCCTGAATGGAGAGATAAGTTTAAAACAGATTTAATGGCTTATGAACCTGAGGTATGGAAACTTGTATGTGATGGCTACTGCACAGACTCTCCATCGGTGCAAGAACAACAAAGGAATGCCAAGGCAAAATGTGTGATATACAACAGTTTACATAACAAGGATCTTGAGTTAATAATGGATTTAACCTCTGCAAAATAAATATGGGATAGATTGCATTTCATGCATGAAGAAGACACTAGTGGCTGCATATTCTAGAAGGAGAAGAGAATTAAGAAGAAGAAAAATTCATGTCAAAAGGAAAATGTTGAATCAAATGAGGTACCTGCTAGTGTGAATGGAAGTAAGTTCCATGAAGAAATTACAGGTGAAGAAAAAGGCAAACATAACACAGCCTTGACCGAAATAGAAAGATTGAAGAATGAAAACAAAGACTTTTAGACATTGGTTCAAATATGTGATGAGAAAGAATATGAAGATAAGAAGGAAATTGTTGGCTTGAAGACACAACTTGAAGAAGCAAGGAAAGTTGAAGACACTCTGCTGCAACAAATGAGAGAGAAAATTCTGGAATGTGAGAAATTGGAAGAAGAAGTAGTGTGCCTGAGAAAGGAATTAGAAAAAGCCCAAAGAGAATTATTAATGAATACTCCTCAAATGAAAAGCTCTGGACAGTTGGAACAAATTCTAAATGTTCAAAGATCTCCTCTCATAAAGACTGGGATAGGCTATGAAGGAGAAACCAGTAAGTCCAAGGTAGAATATCACAGGAAGATCATATTTGTAAAAGCTGTAAAGGATAATGAAGTAGCTCAGAAGATGCCTACAAAAGTAGAAGCCATCAATAACATGATTTGTGAAGAAACAAATAGAAACAAGCAACAACATGAAAGGACAGAGAGTGAAAGGATGAAATAGTCAACTGAAAAAGGCTCACACACTCTTGAATATGAATTGAATAAATTTGGAAGATGTCAAAGAAGGTTCTTTCCTCCTGTGAGAAATATCACTTGTTTTTCTTGCCACAAATCTGGACATATTGCAGCAGACTGTAAGACACAGAAAATCCAGTCCAACCAACAAAGGATGCAGCAAATGAGAAGAACCCCTCAAGCAAGAATTGGAAAAGACAATCTTTCACCAGGTACACAAATTATTTCCATGGCTATTGTTATGCATGCAATAATTTTGGACATAAATCTGTTGAATGTAAATTGTGTTAAAAAAGGGGAACAAAATATTATACTCAGCTCAAACATACCTTGGTAAAATAAGATGTTATGTATGCCTCAAACTTGGTCACAAAGCAAAAGACTGTAAACTGCCATATGCATTAAAGAGATCTAGACAGATGATGGAATCTAATCAAATCAAACAAAACTATGTATAAAAAAGAAGTGTAGACATTATGAAGAACCCCAATAAAGTATGGAAGGAAAAGAGAAAGGGGGAGCCTGTTACCTCAATAACATAATGAATCTATCATAGTCTCAGGGGGAGCTTCTCTAGGAAGCAAATCAAATATCCAACCATGTGATAAATATGAAGCAACATCCCAGGGGGAGAGCAATTCATAAATAATCCCAATGAAAGTAGTCTAAGAAGAGCTCCTTAGAATGAGAACAACTATAAGATCAGGAAGGGAAAAGAAAATTCCTCTAACAGAGAACTATAGAGGAAGAATATTATCTGAAGTACTAAATAGCTGACAGATTGATGGAAGAAGAGAAGGTAGCAAAAAGCCTTGGTAGTAGAGAGAATATCAGCCATGAACATGTAAGCTAAGAATACATCAACACATTAAGTAATGATCACAGTGTGCATCATACTGCTATAATTAACAATGAATCACATTAAGAAGGATTAGCAAGAGAAGTACATATCATCAGTATGTCATGACATAATTCATTTATGAAAAGTCCCCTTGGAGGAATGCAGCTAAGTGAGTGATAAATCTCTGAGTGATTTGCCCATGAGGATTCCAAGTAAATAAATTGAAGATGCCTTCCCAAAGATCTTTATATTAGAACAATTGAATTGATTATAAAAGCATCAATGATTCTAGAACAATCCTAGAAAGGAACATGCAATGGCTTTTCTCTAAACAGAATGACAGAAAAAGAAAAAGGTTAATGATGCCAAGATCAGATTCAGTATATTGACGATTGTTGTTGAGAACAGTGGAGATCTCAATAGCAGAATTTATGAAGGCTGTCTTAACTTTGGGTTCATGTGTGAGCTGAAGTGAGAGGAGTATAAATTGGTATATGGTACAAGTAGCATGCCTATCAACAATATACCAAGTGGAGCAGTGGTATGGTACAGGTCCTCAAGATCAAAGGATTAATGCAAAAGAACATCAAGGTAGTATCCCAACGTTATCTGCATTATTCAAGCTTGAAAAGGTCAATAACAGGGAAAAATAATCATTATCTTGTTTACACTTGAAGCAGTATTTTGAGCTTTGAAGTAGTATCTTTTTCTATATATAATTGCATGCCTTCCTGAAGTCAGTACATATATATCTTCAAGGCCTCTTCCTTAAGATCAGTCATAAAACCGTGTGAAGTCTGTTTGCTGAGATTTCAATCAAACATCTTGAATATGTTTTTGTTGAAAATCACCATGATAGAATAGTTGTGTTAATCTAACAGTTGAAGCTCAAAAGTCTATTACTGATTCATCTCAAGAATACTTCAGTAGAACAGAATTGCTGGTATTTCACCATTGAAAATATGTTGATCATTGACATACATACCCCCTTATGTCTTAAAGAAAATTGCATGGTTGATAAGTGAGACTGAACAATACATTGAATGTATCTAGCCTCAAGGGTTTGTTTTGAATGTACATTGTGCAAGCAGTAAAGTCATTTGGTCTCTTAGATTGAAAGATATCATCTAATCTCACAATAAGTTGTAAACTCTGGCTTGATTCATTGATCACATCTGTAACAAGGACCTTCAACTATTAAGGGTAATATCATTATCAACATCCTAGCTCATATCATCACGAACAAGCAGGAAAGGTGAACCACAACTATAAAAGATATATTGGCATCATCATCATAATTGAACAGGTGTTGTACTGCAGATGTGTATTGCAGAAGAAGACATATTCCATATACAATCTTCCTCAACAGATATGGATTTCTGATGAAGATAATACTAGAGACCGAAGTATATTTGAAGCTTTCTCAGTATTTTAGTTTTGATCCAATGATGCATCTCTGATTAGACAAGGCCGGTATGAGGTGTTCTATTCTTCACTTTCAGCTTTATACAAGTGAAAGGAGTTTGTGCTTGGGATTGTATCAACTTACAGTGTATATTCAAGTTCAATAATCCTCAAAAGTGCTCTCTCAACAACTCTTGTACACCAGTCTGGAGCAGCAGGGTACAAAGTCAAAATAAGAAGGACCTAAACACAACTCAGAGAGAGGAAATGCAAAGTTAGATTCTACACTGAGAGATGTGCAACCCTTTTCCATTGATGTCAAAGGGGGAGGAAAAGCAAGCAAAAGAAGATAGGTAGAGGAAGACTTGGAGGAAGCATTGGATTATTGATGGATGTGTTGCCATCAATGCCAAAGGGGGAGACTGTTGGAAATGTTGTCATTGATGGCAAAGGAGATGGCAAAGGAGGAGCACTTGAAACAACAACAAGGCAAAGAGAAAAGCAAAGTAGCAGGGAGGCAGCAGTAAGAAAGCATAAAAGGAGCATAAAAGAGAAGACAGGAAGTGAGGCAACAGAGAGGCAGCAGAGAAAGCATCAGACAAGGAATAGAGGCAGGGTTTATAAACAATTTTGAATAAACTCTGTGGTAAGGGTTTTATGGTGTTCAACAGATAATTGAAGAAAATCCATAAATTGTTGAGACAGGGTTGACTGTGAGATCGAGAATGAATAATCAATTGTGTAAATTCTGTGTGGGCCATATATGTATCCCTTAGTCAAATACTGTGTGAGGAATGTTAGAATACTGTGAACAAGTAGATGATGAACTTTAACCGAGGCTCTGCATGTGAGGAAAGCATTGATGTAATTTAATGTCGGTTTTCATGTCTTGAACTGATGCCCTGTGTGAAATAGAAGGGTTAATATAATTTTGCATATATATTATCCGAGGAAGACCAATCACTGAATGGTCGATGTTAGAGAATGAGATGTTGGTTCCCACAATATTCAATGACGGGAGGATTATATACTCTTGTTACACAGTAATTTTTCATCGTCCCTGCAATTCCCATCTCGCCCATTGGAGGGTCGTTTCTGTGACCAATAAGCAGTGTCATGCCTTGCAAATATCATCATTGCATCCCTTTCCATGAGGACAACATTTCTTCTGTTGATCATTTCCTGAGCAGACCCCTAAAAACACCTGTTTTTGCCTTGGCGCTGGTAGCCCGTTATGTACTCGCGCCAATGGGGGAAAATTAACACTGAGCCCGCGCCAATTGGCGCTCTGTCCCAGTTAAGCACCCGCGCCACTCTGCTTTTGGAAATTTTTTTAAAACAAGAGGCGAAGTTTCGATTACAACAACTTCGTGGATGAGTCATCAGGAGTGGTTTCGCCTGAATAACCATGGCCTTCCTCCTTTGGCTTCTTGTTTCCACCATATGGGGAACCTCCCAAAGGATAAGGCCTCCCTTCCACTATTGTAGGGATCCCAACCTCCTCCTCTCCTCTATAAATATAGCCTTCATCCATTGATGAAGGGGCTGAAAGGATGATGGTCTTGAAGTGCCTAAGCTTTGAATCTCCAAATTCCCAAGAGCCTTTGTGTTGTAAGAGCCCTCTTTCTTCCCTTAAGGCCGACTCAAGTAAGGAGACTATCGTCGAGAGACTCAGGAGAGGTTTGCCCTTTCGCTGGCGAGCTTTGCGAGACGTGAACGACTGGAGACCCATCCGAAGGAGACCACGACGTCAGAACTTGGTTGTAATCTCTCTTCGATTGTTATTTAATGAATGATTACGATTATGGTTCCACTCTGTTTTCCATCATGTTAATATGAGTAATATCCTTTCTGACTGATATTTAGTTACGTACGCCGGATTTTATGCTTGTATCTGTTTTTTTCTTGCATGTGCAGGTGTTCATCCGCGGAGATCGTGGAGGGATTGTGATATGCCGAGGCTGAGGAACGGAGACGCTTCTTCTTCAGATCATAGCATTGGATTCCAGGTAGGCTTCCTTCTTTAGTCTTTTCATTCGTAACTAGGAACCTGCGTCGTAACATTTTTGATTGTTGCTAGACCCCTGCTGGGCTAGTAGGGATCGCCTTTGTCCGCAGAGGGGATTTACCTCCTCAACAATTTGGCGACTCCACTGGGGATCGTCTAGATTTCACTGTCTCGTTTGTATTGTCTCGCTTTGATTATTTTATGTTTTTCCTTGCTTGATGAGCCTTCTAGGTTGGGTTCTTTTGTTGTTGTTTACTTCTTGGTTTGCTTAGTATGCATTGATCTGCTTCTGGAGTAGTTCTTTTTGTTTTTTGGCTGAGAAACTTGACTGGCGCGCTTTTTAGCTCGACAGTCGCGCCAATTGGCGCATGTTGCTTTTGTTTAGCCCGCGCCAATTGCTTTCTAGCGCCAGTTTCAGCCTTACAGTCGCGCCACTCCTGTAAGGTTTTTGAGTTTCCTCATTTTTGAGCTCTCTGGGTTTGGTCAGTGTTTTTCTTCTTGATTTTCCGACCGCCTGAGTGTGTTGGAGTCCTGTTTGACTGGGAATTCACCTCTGTCCTTCGGTTGTTTGCTTTTATCTATCGATTTCACGTTTTGAGCCCTAGGGCATCTAGTGGCTTAGTGTATCGAGCCCTCCCTGGGAGTTTTGGTGTTTCATTTGTCCGGTCGACTTCCTGATTGATTCTCCACATCCTCTTAGTAGTTGTTCATTGTTTTGTTGCGATTTTTGGGTGATTGCTCATTCCTTCATTCGAATTTCGTTTGGTCTTGCATTGGGCCTAGATCACACAGCCCATTGGAGCCTTTGAGTCTTTTCTTGGTTTTGAGAGACTTTGGTCGATTTGGGATCTGATTGCTTGTGTTGTTGAGTGAAATTTGTTTTTTTTTCTCTCTCAATATCGTTTCTCAAGTTGTTCCGTTTGTTTTCAGTTTGTTTAGTGCATATTAGCTATCAAACGTTGAAAATTACAAAAAAAAATCTCTTTTGCTTTTGGTTAATTAGTGCAATTGTAATCTTTTCGATTTTGCTAGTGATTAGTGATTTGGATGAAAAGCTTTCAATTTCATTAGTTGCATTAGAGATCTCATTGTTTGTCTTCCGTTCATTTCGTTTGTATAAAAGCTCTCAACTCTTCTGTAATTAGTTTTCATCGAACGAAATGTTGGACTGTGGCATGTAGCTTTGCATTTAGGAGTCTTTTGAGACACTACATACGATAGGGCCTGAAACTAAAACTTAATTGAAGATCAACTGTAAAATTTATTTAATTAACCTAAGGCAGCATTGAAACTTAACGAAACATATTTAGAAGGTCTAGGCTAGAGACGTGTTCCGGCGTCTTTAAATGTAGCAGCTGTCGCTCGCCTTTTGGCTTTAGACAGCACTAGTACGGACTTGTGCTCCTCGTACCGTCGCGTATATAAAGGGAGACCCCTCTAGGTTTTCAATCCTTTATCCACAGGAAGCCGAGTCTGCCGCCCTATACCCGTGATACACCGAACACGGCATTCGGGGAGACTACCTACACGTACGGAAAGTCCTTGGTCGATTTCTGTTTCATTATTGAAACCAAGGTGTATATTGCAGTTCACGGATATTTGGTACACCCTTTGTGCCTAGTATTTCCTGAGCAGTCATTTGGTCTTTTCTGACTCCCTAAACTTGAAAAGACCGTCGAGCGCTTGTCCTTTCACGCTTGTATCAAATATGAAAGAGATAGAGTCATCTTTCTATTGTTTCTCGACTCTTAAAATATGAAACGATAGAGTTTCTTACTTTTCAATGTGGTAAAAATTAATCACCCACGATTACACGCCCGCTTAGATATTGCTTGTTGATTGTTTGATCGTGTGTCTTAACTCATTTTCAGCCCGTGTGTGGTTTTGAGTTTTAATGGCAACTTTTTCAGAGTTCACCAACCAAGGAATCCCCTCAGAAGGGAATCCTGGTCATTTTCCTCCTTTTGGAAATGTTGGTGCTCCTTACATGGCGACGTTGTCCCTTCCTGGGTTAAATGTTGGGTTTCCTGTTTGGTTGTTCTCAACCTCTGTTGTCCCGAATGTCTCCACTACTGTTCAATCAGTTTCTCCACCTGAACAACATCATGTTGATTCCAAGGTGGACCTCTCCCCTTCTTCGCCTGTTTCTGCGTCCTCCTCTTCTACTTCGCCTGGTGAAATTCTGGATTCAAGTAACTAGGTGGCTAAGAAGAAGAAGAAGAAGACAAAGAAGAAGAAGTCTGATAAGTGAGAGGCTAAAAGTGCAGCCACTATTTTTGAAATATCTCCTCCTGATAAACCTTCCAACCCTCCACGGAAAGTCAAGTTCCCTTGCCTGTTGTGCACGGGAGACCATCTTCTTCGAGACTGCCCTGGCATCCCCAAGGTGCTCGAAGCATGGTCCGATGGCCATCCGCCATTGCCTTTGACTTCCGGGAGCCAAGTTGGGGGCACGTCTTCAACTGGTACTGATAAGGCTCCTAAGAAGCAGGGTAAGATCACCAATCCCTGTAAGTTGTGTGAAGGGCACCATGCCATTCACCTTTGTCCTTATATGGATGAAGCCAAGCGAGTTTTGGACAACCTAACCGGTTCTACACCACGCCTTCCACCTGGTTATAATCGGCTTTCTTTGAGTCCTCCGCCAGCTGATCCTACGATTGGTCAAGAGTCATCCTTGGTCGATCCCACTCCCCCAGAAATTCAAATTCACGAATCCGTCCCTGACCAACCATTGGTCGTAGGATCGGTTGAGCTGGCCCCGTCCGCGGTGCACCAGGTATTTTTTGTCGAGAGTGGATCTCACACCCCCCATGTCCTTCTGATTTCTTCAGATTCTTCAGACTTGGAGAAAGATTCTCCTGTCCCTGTACTTCAAGAAGCTGCTCCTCCGCCTCCCATGATGGAGGCTCCGGAGGATATCCCTCCCGCCTTCGAGATGGAGGTTATGGAGGATGCTTCTTCTTCCGTAACATCAGGGGAAGACCTTCGCATGTCGATGGTAGCCCCTCCGAGTAGTTTGGTCGCTTCCTTTGATTGGAACCGATTTGCAGGTTTTCGCCTTCCGTCTTATGTGCCTTTCGAGATCACAGTACAGGCTCTTGGTCTGGTTGTACCCAACACCATTATAGACGAAGGTGCCTCTGTTAGTATTCTATCCTCAACTACCTGGCAAGCTTTCAGTTCGCCGCCGCTTGCGCCTGTTACGCAGAATCTGCTCACTTTTAACAGAAGGACGAGTCAACCGTTGGGGATCCTTCCAAGGTTACCGGTTACTTTGGGAGGTAAAACCGTCCATATGGATGTGATGGTAGTTCTAGGTCCCTTGGATTTCAATCTGCTTTTGGGGCATGATTACACCTATGCCATGGGAGTGCTCGTCTCCTCCCTCTTTCGTGTGGTCTGTTTTCTGCATGAAGGAAGGATCGTGACCATTGATCAGCTGTCGTTCTTTGGTCCTAATGTGGCAACTGGTCCGCCATCACCCCCTCCTGGTTTTTATCCACCTGTTATATCTGCCCCACCGCAGGTCAACTATGTGTCTACCTACCCTGTGCCCGTACTCAGTGAAAACGCCGTCGTGCATAGTGTACTGGGGGCATTGGGTCCTGACTTCCAGGATGTTTTCCTTCCATCGGGAGCGGAACTCTTGGAAGTACTGCCTTCTTGTTCATTTTGATGTAAGTCGGTTAGAGCACAGTTCCCTCCCTGTGTCAAGCTCTTTAAAAAATGAAACCGGGTTGTCGAAGCAGAGGTCCTTGTCTTGTGTCAAGCTCCTTAAAAAATGAAACAAGGTTGTCGGAGCAAAGTTCCTTGTCTTGTGCCAAGCTCCTTAAACCATGAAACAATGTGTTCTGAGGATAGTTCATTTAATGTGTCAACCTCGTTAAAACAATGAAACACTTTCCTGTTCAATTCGAGTCTCTGATAAGTTCTCGTAAAATCCCAGTCGAGTCTTTCTCTTGGTCTCGTAATTTGAACCTTCACTCCATCTTCCTTCCATATGGATTGAAGCTTGGGGGGCATGTACCTTGAATTAAGTCACCATGCTGGGGGCATGCTTACTATTTCAAGCATAGTTTGTTTCCATTTCAAGCTTGTGTAAAAATGAAACCGGTTTCAAGCATAGTTTATCTTTGTTTCAAGCTTGTGTAAAAATGAAACCAACTTCAAGCAGAGTTTCCTGATTTCAAACTTGTGTAAAAATGAAACCATTCCCATTTTACCTCTTGTGATTGTCATTTTGTATCAGCTTTGTTTTGCCGGATGAGGCTTGGTTTCTCACTCCCATCGTCATTCTGCGCGGCCGATCATATGCCTTCCTTGGTTGTTTTACCCATTCTGAGGAACTCACAAGTTGAAGGCGTGATGAGTGGTCTTGTTAGCCAGCCTCTTGACCTTTATCTTGTTTTGAGCAGTTCCACCATTACCGGAACTAGTAGCTACCCTTTATACCACTCGTTCCTCCAGGAGGAGTCAACTTTCAGCTCTTTTCTGACTCTCTAAACATGAAAAGATTGCCGAGGCCCTTGTCATTTTGATCTCGTTAAAGTGGACACGAATCGACATCCGCCCAGTATAAGTTTACCCCTTTTTCGAGCTGGGATGGATTATTTACGAAAAAGGAATACCCTAGCCTATTGCGACTAGGAGGTTTTCTCAGACATAGTTTTCTACCTTTTCGGATCTGAGGAACTATTTACGAAAAGGGGCCATTGGAGTTTACTTTTCTGCTGTCTTTTCAAACTCTCTAAACATGAAAAGACGCCGAGTTCTTCCTTTGTCAGACTCGTTAAAACCTGATGACATCGGATTCAGTCGAAATGACGTTCTCCGAGTTCCTCCTTCCTAGGGCTCTTTAAATGTACTAGGATGGATTCGCCCGAAGGGCGGACTTACATTACAAGCATATGCTATCCCCTTCAAGCTTGTTATCAAAAAATAATTGGGGTACTCGCCAAAAATGGTGGGGGGAAAATGGAACCATCGTCGTTGTCGTCGGCGTGCTCAGCTCTTGAACATGGCACTTGTCTGCATTCGTGTTGGGTTGGGGACATCTCATCTCGTTTTTTCACTTGCCTCCGTGGGTTTGGGTAATCCTTTTTGACCTCTCCTCTGCTCATTGCCTTGTCACCATGAACTCTGATCCGTTGATGTCAAATATGCTGCCAAAACCACTATCTGTGCCGTTATGTGTTCAAGAGAAGTTGGCCTCTGCGAATATCAACCTTCCTCTGTTTCTCATACGATCCTGATTCACAATAAAACATCATGTTCCTCTGTCTCGTGTCGATGATGTGGGAAACATTATGGCCCACCTTCGATCGAGGTCACTTCTTGTCGACTTCAGCTCATTATCCAGGAAGCTGGTATAGAGACTCCTTTATGGTACCTTGGAGCCTGCATGCCTCAATGGCAGGTTCGTCGCATTCGGCGCGAGGTTTTCATCATTGACCTCCGATCGAGTGATTCTACGGGTGTTCGACACCAGCTCATTGATTCACATGCCGTAGATTGTACCTATAGTACCTTGAGGACCATTGTCATTATTGGTGGTACCTCTCGCATCTGTTAACAACTTTCATCATTGGTTGGTAATCAGGTGATGTTCTTGCATGTTTGAATTCAGCTTGCTTATTCACATGCTTGGAATTGTACTTTGTTCGGGTCGAGATGGACGCAGAACTTTGGATTGTGTCTGTTGTAATCCGGTACGCGATTGTGGATTATTATCATTATGTACATGACTCCTTGATTGGATCGTTGCGACCATGCACAGGAATTATTTATTTGATCCTTGTTTGCTTGGATGTTGCGCCCATACCCTGGATCCGGATTATGGCATACTCTTTTTCGGATGGCTGTGCCCATACCGCACATACATCATGTACTTTAGATATCAGTTGTATTTTCTGCGCAGGTTTTCCGACGGTGAGCCTTCAGTTGAACATGTTCTCGTAAAGCATTTCACCCCTCTCTCTCTCTTTCGGGCCTCATGCTTTAGGGGGCATCTGTTACATAGTAATTTGTCACCGTCCCTGCAATTCCCATCTCGCCCATTGGAGGGTCGTTTCTGTGACCAATAAGAAGTGTCATGCCTTGCAAATATCATCCTTGCATCCCTTTCCATGAGGACAACATTTCTTCTGTTGATCATTTCCTGAGCAGACCCCTAAAAACACCTGTTTTTGCCTTGGCGCTGGTAGCCCGTTATGTACTCGCGCCAATGGGGGAAAATTAACACTGAGCCCGGGCCAATTGGCGCTCTGTCCCAGTTAAGCACCCGCGCCACTCTGCTTTTGGAAAGTTTTTTAAAAAAAGAGGCGAAGTTTCGATTACAACAACTTCGTGGATGAGTCATCAGGAGTGGTTTCGCCTGAATAACCACGACCTTCCTCCTTTGGCCTCTTGTTTCCACCATATGGGGAACCTGCCAAAGGATAAGGCCTCCATTCCACTATTGTAGGGATCCCAACCTCCTCCTCTCCTCTATAAATATAGCCTTCATCCATTGATGAAGGGGCTGAAAGGCTGATGGTCTTGAAGTGCCTAAGCTTTGAATCTCCAAATTCCCAAGAGCCTTTGTGCTGTAAGAGCCCTCTTTCTTCCCTTAAGGCCGAATCAAGTAAGGAGACTATCTTCGAGAGACTCAGGAGAGGTTTGCCCTTTCCCTGGCGAGCTTTGCGAGACGTGAACGACTGGAGACCCATCCGAAGGAGACCACGACGTCAGAACTTGGTTGTAATCTCTCTTCGATTGTTATTTAATGAATGATTATGATTATGGTTCCACTCTATTTTCCATCATGCTAATATGAGTAATATCGTTTCTGACTGATATTTAGTTACGTACGCCAGATTTTATGCTTGTATCTGTTTGCTTCTTGCATGTGCAGGTGTTCATCCGCGGAGATCGTGGAGGGATTGTGATCTGCCGAGGCTGAGGAACGGAGACGCTTCTTCTTCAGATCATAGCATTGGATTCCAGGTAGGCTTCCATCTTTAGTCTTTTCATTCGTAACTAGGAACCTGCGTCGTAACATTTTTGATTGTTGCTAGACCCCTGCTGGGCTAGTAGGGATCGCCTCTGTCCGCAGAGGGGATTTACCTCCTCAACAACTCTGTTGCATACATACACTGAAAGAAGACCCGACTTTGAAACCACATATGGGGATCTATTGTATTGAATCCTAAGAGATAAGCGTTCGAGACTTACTGTAACTTTAAATCATAGTAACTGGATATAGGAATTAATTTCGAGTTGATTGAATGATTGGGTCTTTTTAAAGGACCTGTTGAAATGTCGAAATGAGGAATCGGTGAGTTACTCGGTTTACAACGCATAAGGAATACAACTAATGGTGCAGGAAGATATGAGCCGAAGGCTCGTTCAATTGTAGTAGAACCGTGCAATTCGAAGGCACCGAGGTGAAAACGAATTTTCAAGGAGAACGCATTGGCACAGTTAAAATGGAGACAAAAGACCGTAAGGGAGAAGCGGAACCATGAATGATTGGGGAAATGGAACCATGACGTGCAAACAGTGAAAGCGGGATTCTGAAAACAGTTTGTGGCTTTCGCGCGATATAAAAGTGGTAAGCAGATTTGAGAAAAAAAAAACGCGATTCCATTGGTCGTTGGACATGTGGAAAAAGTGGTAAAGCCAAAACAGCTTTCATCGCGTTTTTTTGGAGGGTTAAAGTTCGGTCGTGGGAAAAATGCGATATACGTTGTGTTCGTTCGATTTCAAATACTGGAAGATCTACGGTAATCACACTTGCGCGATGTACAAAGGTTAATGAGGTAAGCGCGCTGTGGGCCCAAATTCTAATGTATGTTGGTAATTGATAATTCAATCAAAGTTCGGGGTTTGTATGAATTTCCAAGCCGTAAGGCTATGTGAATAAATGTTAATGCGTATGGGTTATGCATTTGGTTATAAAGAAAAATGTGAACGATGGTCCCAATATATGTTATAAAGTGTGTGGTTGTAATCCATATAAGCCGTGGTATTATATTGGGTTATGACAAAGTCCAAGTGTAAATTTAAGGTGCGCTAGTGTGAGAACTAGGCTTGTAGTTTGGGTTAATTGAACTTGAATAAGATGACTAAGATGCTGTGGGGTCCAGTCGTTAATAGATTGAATTTTATAAACTTCGAATACTGACCGAGCCCTGAAGTGGGGCCGAATATTAAATTAAGCGTTGATATATATATTATGTTTGCCGAACCTTGCATGGAGTGAATTTGTATGCTGGGTACTATTATAGTTATATGAAAAAGGTAAGCTTTGGGCATATAATATATGGGGCGCGTATAAAGATAATATTGGGTTGAAAGGAAGCTTATAATTGGGTTTGTGTGAAATTCAAACATTCGTATTGAAATGGACGAAGTCATATAATGTGAATCGAACATATTTGAAGGGAAAAGTGTGGCTGGAATAATGATAATGTTATTGGTAACAATTGGCGGTGGACCCAACTTAAAGGAGTGTAAATTGTGGACTATTATAATAATATGCTTCGGCATTAGTATATGAGGAAAGGTGAGTGGCCATCATATCGAAATTAAATTGGAGTCAAACCTTTGCATAAGTGAATGTTAGGTGAAGGATCATATATATGATGATTGAACTAGATTGAAGTTAAGTTCGGAACTTCTGCATATAAATGAAATCAGGATGTATGGGTTTATTTCTATGTTTTAACTATAGATTTTGAAATAATAAGCTTCCACAATTAGTTACCATTTTATGATTTATAACCGCAGGGTTTTAAAGAAAAGAAATGCTCCTGTGTATGTTTGTGATATGGGGTTCATAACCCTTGGTTAAGAAAAGCTCCAGTATTTATTTAAAATTGCCCAGATCAGAGATTGCAACTGTGTTGAATGGTTTGATAACCATCAGACGTGAAAAGAAAAGCCTCCGCATACATTTATTTATTGCCAATGCAGGGAAAATTAATGGAGAGGCATTTTTATATGCACAAGACTTTGAGATTTATTTGGGACTAAACTGGTAAAGCAGTTATATATGCAACAGATACACAATTGCAGTAAACAACAGAGGTATGCATAACAGTTACATGATAGCAGCAGAAAAGACAAAACCAGCAAGCCAAGGGTCGGAAAAAGGGCTGAGTGAAATTGATATATGTAACTGAAAATGTGAATGTAAATGATTTAAAAATATTTTTATTATATGTGATGCAAAGGCAAGTCTCCGGTAGGAAAACAAAACTCCACTGTAAAACATAAATTTGTATAAATTGCTATATTTTTTTGAATGAGCTGGATAAAGAAATGAGAAGGCAGAAGGCAAGGAGTCAAGAATATTCATTTTGAATTCCCTGTGGAATACAAACAGTCATGTGATGAACTCTATAAATGATATCACATTGATATGCATAGAGAGGTTAGAGAGAATGCAAAAATGAAGCTGTGAGGCAGAGAAGAAGGAGGAGATGATAAAGAATTTGAGAAAATTTAGAGATGATGCACGATATATATGAAGGCTGGTGCACAAAAATGAAGATGGTACAAAACAGAGCTGATATCCTGGTAAATCAGCAAATGTTTTTATGAAAGAGCGAGGAAGTTGGAGCTTCCCTATCAATTTGTAGCTTGATAGATGTCAGTTGTAGCTGACTGAGGTAGGAGCCTCCTGTAGGTTGTAGCATGCAGAAAATAGAGGAAGTTGGTGCTTCCATATCAAGTTGTAGCTTGATAGAAGTCAGTTGTAACTGGCTGAGGTAGGAGCCTCCTGTAGGTTGGAGCCTGCATAAAATAGTTGGGAGTTGCAGCTTCCTTGCAAGTTGTAGCTTGCAGAATTGAGGTTGGAGCCTCCTGTAGGTTGGAGCCTAAAGAAAATCAGTGGTGAGAGGGAGTTGGAGCTTGCCTTTGCATCACAACAATAATAAGAGGTGGTTTTCTCCCTTATGGGTTTCCACTTATATCTGTTGTCTATGTGCATGATGATTATGTGTTGATATGGTGTATCTAATCTGCTTAATACTTGTTGCTCACATATTTAGATTGCTGTTACATTATCTTAATACTTGCTGATCACATATTAAGTTTGCTCTCATGTTAAGTTGTTCATGAAATGAAGGTGTAAATTAGTTTTAAAGGAAAGTTTTAAAAGACCATGAATGTGTTAAACTGATTCACCCCCCCGCTCAGTTTAAATAAGGGTTCAATAATTGGTATCAGAGAAGGTTCCTTTGGTGTAAGCTTAATAGCTTGAAGGAGATCTGGTTGAGTCATGGACTATCAAATAGTACCTCTGTTAAGTACAACAAACTTTCCTGAATGGAGAGATAAGGTTAAAACAGATTTAATGGCTTATGAACCTGAGGTATGGAAACTTGTATGTGATGGATACTGCACATACTCTCCATCGGTGCAAGAACAACAAAGGAATGCCAAGGCAAAATGTGTGATATACAACAGTCTACATAACAAGGATCTTGAGTTAATAATGGATTTAACCTCTGCAAAAGAAATATGGGATAGATTGCGTTTCATGCATGAAGAAGACACTAGTGGCCGCATATTCTAGAAGGAGAAGAGAATTAAGAAGAAGAAAAATTCATGTCAAAAGGAAAATGTTGAATCAAATGAGGTACCTGCTAGTGTGAATAGAAGTAAGTTCCATGAAGAAATTACAGGTGAAGAAAAAGGCAAACATGACACAACCTTGACTGAAATAGAAAGATTGAAGAATGAAAACAAAGACTTTAAGACATTGGTTCAAATATGTGATGAGAAAGAATATGAAGATAAGAAGTAAATTGTTGGCCTGAAGACACAACTTGAAGAAGCAAGGAAAGTTGAAGACACTCAGCTGCAACAGATGAGAGAGAAAATTCTGGAATGTGAGAAATTGGAAGAAGAAGTAGTGTGCCTGAGAAAGGAATTAGAAAAAGCCCAAAGATAATTATTAATGAATACTCCTCAAATGAAAAGCTCTGGACAGTTGGACCAAATTCTAAATGTTCAAATATCTCCTCTCATAAAGACTGAGATAGGCTATGAAGGAGAAACCAGTAAGTCCAAGGTAGAATATCACAGGAAGATCATATTTGTAAAAGCCGTAAAGGATAATGAAGTAGCTCAGAAGATGCCTACAAAAGTAGAAGCCAACAAGAACATGATTTGTGAAGAAAAAAATAGAAACAAGCAGCAACATGAAAGGACAGAGAGTGAAAGGATGAAACAGTCAGCTGAAAAAGGCTCACACACTCTTGAATATGAATTGAATAAATTTGGAAGATGTCAAAGAAGGTTCTTTCCTCCTGGGATAAATATCACTTGTTTTTCTTGCCACGAATCTGGACATATTGCAGCAGACTGTAAGACACAGAAAATCCAGTCCAACCAGCAAAGGATGCAGCAAATGAGAAGAACCCCTCAAGCAAGCAATTGGAAAAGACATTATTTCACCAGGTACACAAATTATTTCCATGGCTATTGTTATGCATGCAATAATTTTGGACATAAATTTGTTGAATGTAAATTGTGTTAAAAAAGGGGAACAAAATATTATACTCAGCTCAAACATACCTTGGTAAAATAAGATGTTATGTATGCCTCAAACTTGGTCACAAAGCAAAAGACTGTAAACTGCCATATGCATTAAAGAGCTCTACATAGATGATGGAATATAATCAAATCAAACAAAACTATGTATCAAAAAGAAGTGCAGACATTATGAAGAACCCCAATAAAGTATGGAAGGAAAAGAGAAAGGGGGAGCCTGTTACCTCAATAACATAATGAATCTATCATAGTCTCAGGGGGAGCTGCTCTAGGAAGCAAATCAAATATCCAACCATGTGATAAATATGAAGCAACATCCCAGGGGGAGAGCAGTTCATAAATAATCCCCATGAAAGTAGTCTAAGAAGAGCTCCTTAGAATGAGAACAACTATAAGATCAGGAAGGGAAAAGAAAATTCCTCTAACAGAGAACTATAGAGGAAGAATATTATCTGAAGTATTAAATAGCTGACAGATTGATGGAAGAAGAGAAGGCAACAAGAAGCCTTGGTAGTAGAGAGAACATCAGCCATGAACATGTAAGCTAAGAAGACATCAACACATTAAGTAATGATCACAGTGTGCATCATACTGCTAGAATTAACAATGAATCACATTAAGAAGGGTTAGCAAGAGAAGTACATATCATCAGTATGTCATGACATAATTCATTTATGAAAAGTCCCCTTGGAGGAATGCAGCTAAGTGAGTGATAAATCTCTGAGTGATCTGCTCATGAAGATTCCAAGTAAAGAAATTGAAGATGCCTTCCCAAAGATCTTTATATTAGAACAGTTGAATTGATTATAAATGCAGCAATGATTCTGGAACAATCCTAGAAAGGAACATGCAATGGGTTTTCTCTGAACAGAATGACAGAAAAAGAAAAAGGTTAATGATGCCAAGATCAGATTCAGTATATTGACGATTGTTGTGTAGAACAATGGAGAGCTCAATAGCAGAATTTATGAAGGTTGTCTTAACTTTGGGTTCATGTGTGAGCTGAAGTGAAAGGAGTATAAATTGGTATATGGTACAAGTAGCATGCCTATCAACAATATACCAAGTGGAGAAGTGGTATGGTACAGGTCCTCAAGATCAAAGGATTAATGCAAAAGAACATCAAGGTAGTATCCCAACGTTATCTGCATTATTCAAGCTTGAAAAGGTCAATAACAGGGAAAAATAATCATTATCTTGTTTACACTTGAAGCAGTATTTTGAGCATTGAAGTAGTATCTTTTTTCTATATATAATTGCATGCCTTCCTGAAGTCAGTACATATATATCTGCAAGGCCTCTTCCTTAAGATCAGTCATAAAACTGTGTGAAGTCTGTTTGCTGAGATTTCAATCAAACATCTTGAATATGTTTTTGTTGAAAATCACCATGACAGAATAGTTGTGTTAATCTAACAGTTGAAGCTCAAAAGTCTGTTATTGATTCATCTCAAGCATACTTCAGCAGAACAGAATTGCTGGTATTTCACCATTGAAAAGAGGTTGATCATTGACATACATACCCCCTTATGTCATAAAGAAAATTGCATGGTTGATAAGTGAGACTGAACAATACATTGAATGTATCTGGCCTCAAGGGTTTGTTTTGAATGTACATTGTGCAAGCAGTAAAGTCATTTGGTCTCTTAGATTGAAAGATATCATCTAACCTCACAATAATTTGTAAAATCTGGCTTGATTCATTGATCACATCTGTAACAAGGACCTTCAACTATTAAGGGTAATATCATTATTAGCATCCTAGCTCATATCATCACCAACAGGCAGGAAAGGTGAACCACAACTATAAAAGATATATTGGCATCATCATCATAATTGAACAGGTGTTGTACTGCAGATGTGTATTGCAGAAGAAGACATATTCCATTTACAATCTTCCTCAACATATATGGATTTCTGATGAAGATAATACTAGAGACTGAAGTATATTTGAAGATTTCTCAGTATTTTAGTTTTGATCCAATGATGCATCTCTGATTAGACAAGGCTGGTACAAGGTGTTCTATTCTTCACTTTCAGCTTTATACAAGTGAAAGGAGTTTGTGCTTGGGATTGTATCAACTTTACAGTGTATTTTCAAGTTCAATAATCCTCAAAAGTGTTCTCTCAACAACTCTTGTACACCAGTCTGGAGCAGCAGGGTACAAAGTCAAAAGAAGAAGGACCTAAAAACAACTCAGAGAGAGGAAATGCAAAGATAGATTCTACACTGAGAGATGTGCAACCCTTTTCCATTGATGTCAAAGGGGGAGGAAAAGCAAGCAAAAGAATATAGGTAGAGGAAGACTTGGAGGAAGCATTGGATTATTGGTGGATGTGTTGCCATCAATGCCAAAGGGGGAGACTGTTGGAAATGTTGTCATTGATGGCAAAGGATATGGCAAAGGAGGAGCACTTGAAACAACAACAAGGCAAAGAGAAAATAAAAGTAGCAGGGAGGCAGCAATAAGAAAGCATAAAAGGAGCACAAAGGCGAAGACATGTAGAGAGGTAGCAGAGAGGCAGCAGAGAAAGCATCAGACAAGGAAAAGAGGCAGGGTTTATAAACAATTTTGAATAAACTCTGTGGTAAGGGTTTTATGGTGTTCAACAGATAATTGAAGAAAATCCATAAACTGTTGAGACAGGGTTGACTGTGAGATCGAGAATGAATAATCAATTGTGTAAATTCTGTGTGGGCCATATATGTATCCCTTAGTCAAATACTGTGTGAGGAATGTTAGAATATTGTGAATAAGTAGATGATGAACTTTAACCAAGGCTCTGCATGTGAGGAAAGAATTGATGTAATTTAATGTCGGTTTTCATGTCTTGAACTGATGCCCTGTGTGAAATAGAAGGGTTAATATAATTTTGCATATATATTATCCGAGGAAGACCGATCACTGAATGGTCGATGTTAGAGAATGAGATGCTGGTTCCCACAATATTCAATGACAGGAGGATTATATACTCTGTTGCATACATACAGTGAAGGAAGACCCGACTTTGAAACCACATATGGGGAGCTATTGTATTGAATCCTAAGAGATAAGCGTTCAAGACTTACTGTAACTTTAAATCACAGTAACTGGATATAGGAATTAATTTCGAGTTGATTGAATGATTGGGTCTTTTTAAAGGACCTATTGAAATGTCGAAATGAGGAATCAGTGAGTTACTCGGTTTACAACGCATAAGGAAGATAAATAATGGTGTAGGAAGATATGAGCCGAAGGCTCGTTCAATTGTAGTAGAACCGTACAATTCGAAGACACCGAGGTGAAAGCGGATTTTCAAGGAGAATGCATTGGCACAGTTAAAATGGAGACATAAGACCATAAGGGAGAAGCGGAACCATGAATGATTGGGGAAATGGAACCATGACTTGCAAACAATGAAAGCGGGATGTTGAAAACAGTTTGTGGTTTTCGTGTGATATAAAAGTGGTAAGCAGATTTGAGAAAAAAAACGCGATTCCATTGGTCGTTGGACATGTGGAAAAAGTGGTAAAGCCAAAACAGCTTTCATCGCGTTTTTTTGGAGGGTTAAAGTTCGGTCGTGGGAAAAATGCGATATACGTTGTGTCCGTCTGATTGCAAATACTGGAAGATCTACGGTAATCACACTTGCGTGATGTATAAAGGTTAATGAGGTAAGCGGGCTGTGGGCCCGAATTCTAATGTATGTTGGTAATTGATAATTCAATCAAAGTTCGGGGTTTGTATGAATTTCCAAGCCGTAAGGCTATGTGAATAAATGTTAATGCGTATGGGTTATGCATTTGGTTATAAAGAAAAATGTGAACGATGGTCCCAATTTATGTTATAGAGTGTGTGGTTGTAAGCCATATAATCCGTGGTATTATATTGGGTTATGACAAAGTCCAAGTGTGAATTTAAGGTGCGCTAGTGTGAGAACTAGGCTTGTAGTTTGGGTCAATTGAACTTGAATCGGATGACTAAGATGCTGTGGGGTCCAGTCGTTAATACATTGAATTTTATAAACTTCGAATACTGACCGAGCCCTGAAGTGGGGCCGAATATTAAATTAAGCATTGATATATATATTATGTTTGCCGAACCTTGCATGGAGTGAATTTGTATGCTGGGCACTATTATAGTTATATGAAAAAGGTAAGCTTTGGGCATATAATATATGGGGCATGTATAAATATAATATTGGGTTGAAAGGAAGCTTATAATTGGGTTTATGTGAAATTCAAACATTCGTATTGAAATGGACGAAGTCATATAATGTGAATCGAACGTATTTGAAGGGAAAAGTGTGGATGGAATAATGATAATGTTATTGGTAACAATTGGCGGTGGACCCAACTTAAAGGAGTGTAAATTGTGGACTATTATAATAATATGCTTCGACATTAGTATATGAGGAAAGGTGAGTGGCCATCATATCGAAATTAAATTGGAGTCAAACCTTTGCATAAGTGAATGTTAGGTGAAGGATCATATATATGATGATTGAATTGGATTGAAGTTAAGTTTGGAACTTCTGCATATAAATGAAATCAGGATGTATGGGTTTATTTCTATGTTTTAACCATAGATTCTGAAGTAAGAAGCTTCCACAAGTAGTTACCATTTTATGATTTATAACCGCAGGGTTTTAAAGAAAATAAATGCTCCCGTGTATGTTTGTGATATGGGGTTCATAACCCTTGGTTAAGAAAAGCTCCAGTATTTATTTAAAATTGCCCATATCAGAGATTGCAACTGGGTTGAATGGTTTTGATAACCGTCAGACGTGAAAAGAAAAGTCTCCGCATACATTTATTTAATTGCCAACGTAGGGAAGATGGATGGAGAGGCATTTTTATATGCACAAGACTTTGAGATTTATTTGGGACTAAACTGGTAAAGCAATTATATATGCAACAGATACACAATTGCGGTAAACAGCAGAGGTATGCAGAACAGTTACATGAAAGCAGCAGAAAAGACAAAACCAACAAGCCAAGGGCCAGAAAAAGGGCTGACCGAAATTGATATATGTAACTGAAAATGTGAATGTAAATGATTTAAAATTATTTTTATTGTATGTGATGCAAAGGAAAGTCTCCGGTAGTAAAAAAAAACTCCACTGTAAAAAAAAAAATTGTATAAATTGCTATATTTTTCTGAATGAGCTGGACAAAGAAATGAGAAGGCAGAAGGCAAAGAGTCAAGAATATTCATTTTGAATTCCCTGTGGAATACAAACAATCATGTGATGAACTCTATAAATGATATCACATTGATATGCATAGAGAGGTTAGAGAGAATGCATAAATGAAGTAGTGAGGCAGAGAAGAAGGAGGAGCTGATAATGAATTTGAGAAAATGTAGAGATGATGCAGGGCAAATATGAAGTCTGGTGCACAACAGTGAAGATGGTACAGAACAGAGATGATATCCAGGTAAATCAACAAATGTTTTTATGAAAGAGTGAGGAATTTGGAGCTTCCCTATCAAGTTGTAGCTTGATAGATGTCAGTTGTAGCTGACTGAAGTAGGAGCCTCCTGTAGGTTGTAGCTTGCAGAAAATAGAGGAAGTTGGTGCTTCCATATCAATTTGTAGCTTAATAGAAGTTAGTTGTAGCTGGCTGAGGTAGGAGCCTCCTGTAGGTTGGAGCCTGCAGAAAATAGTTGGGAGTTGGAGCTTCCTTGCAAGTTGTAGCTTGCAAAATTGAGGTTGGAGCCTCTTGTAGGTTGGAGCCTACAGAAAATCAGTGGCGAGAGGGAGTTGGAGCTTGCCTTTACATCACAACAATAATAAGAGGTGGTTTTCTCCCTTATGGGTTTCCACTTATATCTGTTGTCTATGTGCATGATGATTATGTGTTGATATGGTGTATCTAATCTGCTTAATACTTGTTGCTCACATATTTAGATTGCTGTTACATTATCTTAATACTTGCTGCTCACATATTAAGTTTGCTCTCATGTTAAGTTGTTCATGAAATGAAGGTATAAATAAGTTTTAAAGGAAAGTTTTAAAAGACCATGAATGTGTTAAACTGATTCATCCCCCCTCTCAGTTTAACTAAGGGTTCAACACCATTGTGGATAATCGAAACAAAATTCCCAGAGGCATTGAAAGCAGCTCTTCAAAATCAGGTATTTCATCACACTCAAGAGCTTTGTCCTCTGAAATTGTTCGAAGTCCTGAAGATAAGAAATTTGATGATAAAATTTAGGAAGTTTTGTTTAGGTCTAAGAGTGAAAATGAATTAATTGAGATAATTCTATACCTGCAAAGATTAGGTATTGATACCTCAACCCTAGTAACCAAAAAAGAAAAAAAGAAGAATTTTGGGAAACAATCACATCAGATTTGTTGTTAGAGAGGGAGTCTTTTAAAAAGGTAAGGAAGTTAGACCCATTTTATTTCTTGTTGAGAAGAAAATCTAGTATAGCTTTGCTCAAGTGGAGCTCATCTCTGAACCCTATTTTTTCAAAAAAAAACAGAGTCATTTTTTTGGTAAATTAACTTGCTAAAGGTGAAAATGATGCTTTTTGAAGAGGGTAAGAGGCATTTTGAACCAAGTTTGCCTTATCATCTTTCATCATATAAATTTTCATACCTACAGGTGAAATTTTGATAAAGGGATGATTTTGAATTTTCTCCATAATCAGGTAGTTTTGTAGCGAGTTCCAGGCTTGAAGGCCAAAAAATGCTACAAAATTTCTAAAGAATGCCTTTTGTCTTTAAATTCAGTTTTATGTAGAATTAAGGAGGGAATTTTTTATTTTTTAATTTATTTAGCTCATTAGCCCCAAGGAAGATCCTCCAACAGTCAGAAAGGTCAAAGGTTATGCAAAATGTGGATTTTGTAGTTTGCTACTAAATGAGCACTACGAAATTTCTATTCATGATTGTTTTAGCAGTCAACTTCAAGTTTGATTTATGACCAAATGAAAAAGGATTTTGGAAATATGAAAGAATTTTTTCTTTAGCACAGGTCCATATACAAAAACCTCTCTCATTTTCTGCAAAGACATCAGGGTTTGGAAATTATACACTCATCTTTGAATCCTATCTTTCAGAATTTTCATTTACCAGATTTGTGAAAAACTTGTAAAATTCGACTTGGAGGAGGCCCAACTCAGCATCCACATGGCATAATGACACATCAACACTCTAGTACAATCATAAAATTAGTTGGTTGAAGTTGATAAGCGTTATTAAATTGATTTGTTGAACTATTAATGAAAGAAGAGTCCTTTTTGTATTCAAACTCTGCAAAACATAAATATCCCTAGGAAGTCTCCAAGTGATGGAAAAATGTTTGAAATAGGTTTATGAGGTAGGAATTCGAGGTGAACAAGGTGGAAAATCATTTGTATGAGTTCTCACTCTATAAATGCAAGATTTTTACAGTTAGAAAGGGTTGGGAGATGATTACTTGACACTACCACTGTTGTAATTTTTAATCAGAAATATATAGTTGTAGCATGCCTATTTCAGACCTGAGATTATTCTCTGTATTCTTATGTAAGTTTGTTATATTGGTATTTTACTTTCTCTCCAGTGTTCTAGTTGTATAATCACTTGGAATTCGTGATTAGAAGTTGCAACTTCCTTTATACACCTAGTCTGTTGTTTTATCATGTTTTATTAGTTTGCTTATGTATAATCACTTGGAATTCATGGTGACATGCTCAAACTTCTTGTGTACATATAGGTTGTTGTTTTGTCCTTCATGTGTGGTTTAATAAGAATACGATTGCCTCAGCTTCCATGAGATAAGTTGACTTGTGACTTATTTTTCATATTGACTCCATAAGCCCAATGATAGTAAACCCTTTACATCTTTCATCTACACAAAAACAACACATTCAATCCAATGAGAGATAATAGTGGCTCCACTCGGGATGGTGTGCCCCTGTGGTACATCAAAGAACCTGTAGTTCCAGTGCCATCCATATTTTTGAAAATAAACTTCTGAAATGTTCCAAGCCTTCTTCAAACTCTTATAGCCTTCCACCTCAGATGATAAGTTTGATTCTAAGATGAACAGTTGATTCCTATTGACGAGAAGTTTATTTTATCTGAATGGAACCAAGACATTATCTTTGTCTTGAATAATCACAGAGCTCCTGCAGAGTTAACTAAATCAAAATCAAGGTTTGTGAAGCTGAAATATCTAAGATATTGCATTGTAGATAAGAATCTATACTGGAAAGATGCTGGTGGAATTCTTTTAAACTGTTTTCTGGAAGAGAAAGCTGAAAAGGTTATTGAAGAGTTTCATAAGGTAGATTTTGGAGGACACCACTACTGGAAGGCCACAGCAAACAAAATTCTCAGAGCAAGGTACTACTGGCCCACCATGTTCAGGGATGTTTACAAGAAGATCACTGCCTGCCATGAATGTCAGATTTTTTATGGTAAGAAAAAGTTGATTCCTTTACCTTTGATGCCAATTTATGTTGAGGCGCCTTTCCAACAATGGGGGTTGGATTTTATTGCTGAAATACACCCATCATCTTTAGGGCAGCACTGCTGGATCCTGACAACAACAGATTATTTAACTAAGTGGATCAAAGCAATCCCAATAAGGCAGGCATATGATTCAGTTATCATTAAGTTCTTAGAGAACAATATTTTTTCTAAGTTTGGCTGTCCTATGAAGATTATTACTGACAATGCACAAGATTTTAAATCCAAAAGGTTAATTATTTTTGTCATCAGTATCATATAACACTTTGGCACTCAACTTCTTATTACCCACAGGGTAATGGTCTTGCTGAATCCTTTAATAAAAACATTGTGAGAATTATCAAGAAGGTACTGCAGGAAAATAAGAGATTATGGAATTTGAAGTTGAAGTATGCTCTATGGGCTGATAGAGTATGTACAAAGATATCCATTAGTACTTCACCTTATGAATTAGTGTATGAAGTTGAAGCTATTTTTCCCACATCCTTGGGAGTGTCTATAATGAAATTGCTGCAAGGACTTGAAGAAGAACCTAATGCTATTCAGAGGAGGATAAACCAACTTATAGCTATGTAATAAAAAAGGGAAGAAGTGTACAATAGCCACCAGCAGTCACAAAACATAGTAAATAAAACATTTGACAGAAAGGTCAAAGAAGAAAATTTCCAGATTCAAGATGTAGTTTTAAAGTGGGAAGCCAGAATTGAAGAAAAGGGGAAACATAGAAAGTTTGAAAACATCTGGAAGGGACCATTCATAATAGTTGCATACCATGGCAACAAAAATTATCTACTTCAGGAGATGGATGGACAAATTTTTGCTGGAGGACCTGTTAATGGTAGGTTTCTAAAGCGCTATTCCTCTTACATTTTACAAATTTTTCACTCCATTGTATATATTCCATTTTATTATGCTTTTCTTCTAATAAAGATAGGCTAATCATCAAATTTGGGCCCGAGGAGAAGGCCATAAGAGTTTGAAGAAGGCTTGTCAAATTTCAAAAGTTTATTTTCATAAAGATGGATGGCACTGGAACTACAGGTTCTTTGGTGTACAACAGAGGCACACCATCCCAAGTGTAGCCACTATTATCATTCATTTAGTTGTAAAACTTTCCTTGATAGGGTCATGCAGGTCATTCACTAAAGGGATGAGGTCTCCTAAGCCATTTCAATGTGATATATGAAATTTTTGCATTTTTTGAACCCTATCCCAAGTTTAAGGTTCACTTCCATCCATTCCACTTCAGCCAAATCAATCTCATATCATGTCAGTTTTCATTCCCACGCATTTAAACTCAAAAGTGCACACCTGTCAGTTTTTTAGAATTTCATAGCGATTTACAAAGGAAATCCGCAGATTTAGCTACGAAACTACCTAATAGTTTCGTAGTGAATCTGTCAGCAGCCTAACGGTCTTCGCTACGAAACTACATTTTTTCAACCAAGGTTGTTAGAGCGATGTGAGGTGTCAGTTTATGATTAGAGGAATAAAGGTGAAGGTCTTTCAAGGTCATTATGGTAAGTTTCAAATGTACATAGTTGTATTTGAGGTAATCATAAATCTTTTTGGTTGCATGTGCTATTATTAAAACCCAAGCTATCAATTAAAATTTTAAACCTTACCCCAAAACAACCTTTTGTCATATTACTGTTTATCCTTGCATGTGAGTCGATCCCTGGAGAGTTGCTTCATCAATCCAAGCAGGTTGTTGTCGAATTCAAATTCTGTAGGTGTCATCAACAAGTGAGTTAGTGAAGACTATAAAGCATCCATGGCTGTAAGAAAGAAAATGAACAAGGGTGGCCATTGTCTGAGGTGTGAACCCATGGATTTGAAATTACTAAGTGAAGACCCTACTGCTATGGAGGTTTTCAGGAGGATTGGTTGCTTGCAATTCTGCCAGAGGTTGCAGGGTTTCCATCCACAAGTTTCAAAGGATTTTTCCACTAACTTTACAGGAACAACATTAAAGGTTGGGATTCTGAATCTCACAGTGACACCAGAGAGCATATCACTAGCTACAGGAATCCCTAGAGGTGGTGAAGAGTGGTTTAAAGGTACAAAATTTACAATTCAGGATTGTAAGAAGTTTCTCAAGCAAGAACACAATGAATTTAATCTGACCAATGGTATCCCTAGGAGTTTTATGAAGGAGAATTATGCAAACCTGTTGATGGCCATTCAAAAATATTTCACCTGTGAAGGAAGATTCCACATGGTTTACTCATATCATCTCAGACTTCTTATGCACTTTGTAGGTAAGAGATCACTTGACTTACCTTTCTATTTATACAGTAGTTTAGGAAAAATGTCAGATAGGGTTCAAGTCAAGTCAGAAGGCAATGAAACATCTATGTTTCATCATGGTCTAATAAAGTTGTTAGTGTTGGAAGAATTGAGAAGGTTAAATGGAGATTGGAATTCTTTCCTGTTTATGAGTGGTTGTGAAATAGATGTGGTCACTCCAAAGATAATCTTGAAACCTAGAACTACTACATCACCAGATGTGACAAAAGAAGTTGAAGAAGAAAGAAGACCTTGTAGAACCAATGGACATAAGAACAAAACCTATGCAAGAGACTGACACCCCTCAACGAGCACCTGCAAAATTGAAACATAAAGTCAAAAAACAAGGTAGTAAGAGGAAAAATAGAAGCCAAACATTGGCCAAAGGGAATATAGAGGACATCCTTCATGAAATTGATATTGAAGAGTCACCAATAGTGCAAGCAGAAGATATTGAAGGTGATGGAAGAAAACTCAAGAAAGGTAAGATTGCTAAGAAATTAGATTTTGCAGGTGAAGATGTTGGCTTTATATTTTAGCCAAGGAATCCAATGACCAGGTTTGCAAAGAAGGCCATGGAGAGCAAAAATAAAGAGAAAATTAGTGAAGTTGTACAACGAGTAAGCATCATAGATTTGTCTCCGTCAGCAGTGGAAGAAGTTGTTATCAAGCAGAGAAAGGTAAAAGAGAAGATAAGTGAAAAGTCAGAAATAGAATCCCTCAAAGAATAGCTACGGGAAGCACGTAAAGAAATATTGGACTTGAAGTTAGAGGTAGAGAAGCACAGGTCTGAGAAGGTTCAATTTGTACAAATGATGAAAATATGGGAAGGTCAAATCTCAAGTGTCTCAAAATCTATGGACAATGCCAAAATATTGATGAAGAGGACTCAACCATTAAGAGGGGTGGTCAAACATACCGGGAAGATGAACCTATACTTAAAAGCTAAAAACAGAGCATTGAAGGATCAAGTGAAAGACCTTCAGGAGCAGCTGGACTTGATTCAAGTTGAGTTGGAGAAGAAAGGGCTGAGGATGAGAGTGGTTGAAGAACCTATAAGCCAACACATTGTAAATGAAGAAGAAACTCCTAAAGACCGAAGAATTAAGTTGAAACATGTTTGATGAGGTTCATGGATTACAAAGAACCTAAATTTTTCCTCAGGAGATCAATTTTTGAAGACAGTCACAAAATCAACAAATTTTGGTTTACTAGGCAGTTTCGTAGCGTGCTTCAGGCTTGAAGCCAGAAAAATGCTACGAAATTTCTGACGATGCTATTTTGCTTCAAAATTCATTTTTGTGAAGGATTAAGGAGGAAGGTTGGTTTTTAAAAGATATTTTGGCATAGTAAAGGTTCTTGACCAGCAAAGGTGGCAGGGAGATGGATGGAAAGGCAAAATTGCATACTCTACGAAACTACGCTACGAAACTGCCTAAATTACCCTGTTTCGTAGCGAGAGGTTTTTTGAAGATTTTTGAGGGTTCCAACAACACACCAGGCATTTGGAGACATCCAGCCTATCAATGGGCCATCCCAGCATAGACTCATTACTAAAAATGAGTATCACACATCCAGCTCAATGTGTAGACCAATTATTAAAGTGGAGATTATCCATTCCTGAAAAGTAGGGTTGTGTTTCCTAAATCTAGGGGGTACTTTAAATATTTTAGTGATGTTGAATTGTCTCTCGAACATGTGATCTCTATCATGTAACTGTTTTACTGTTAAGAAAACTGAATGTAATAAATAAGAAGTAGAGTCCTATTAGGAGTGTGACTTCTTAAAGGATAATTGTCCTTTTTCTGTTCCAGGAAAGTAGTTTCAATTATGTTAGGTGTCAAATTTAGAGTTCGAGGATCTATCTAGCTGGGCAGATCATTTGCATTGTAAAAAATGTCTATTTATAGACTAAACATCGAAGAGCAAAGGGTTGGAGAATATTGCACCAAATTGCTACTTGTTATGCTTTTCCATTATCAGTAATATATAGTGACAGTCTACTTCCAGACCTGAGATTCTAATGAGTTGTTTAATGTTTTGTTGCTCTATATATTTTATGTCTAATCACTTGCAATGAATTCTATATCTAATGACTTGAAATTCATGCTATAATGATCTGAATTCCTTTAGGGGTTAAATTTTTGTGTTTTCCTTATGTTGTGTGTATGTATCATCCTTACTAAAAACCTCTATTTTCCTCAGCTTCCATGTGAATAATTACTGTCACTAGGTTCACTGATATTGACTCCATAGCCCAATGGTAGTAATCCTTTCTTTTTTCAACCTGCAATCAAGCTAAAACAAGTCACAACTTATAGAGTTAGCCATCTAAATAGTATTTCTATTGAAAATCATAAATCCCCTTTGAGAGAGCCCTCTCAAACTGAAGAGGCTAATATTCAGTTAGAACTGGTTTGAAAGAGTTACATTGAGTTGATTGATGAGCAACCTATCAAGATCAATTTGGTGATAACACTAAGAAAGCATAATAAACCTATCAGATGGATGTATCGTTAAAAAGTGGCAATAAGAAATAGTAAATGTAAAAGGTCAATACAATCTTATTTTGGGATAATACATAGAATCTACTATAAGATAAGCAAGAATTATTAGGTAATAAAGGAACATACAACACAAAGATCAAAGCTCATAAACAAACATATAATAGGTGTGACAACCTGAAAATTTTGTGCATAGCAGTATACAACTGAAAGGTAATTATCATAAAAAACAATTGTAAATTGTAATTGTCTTTCCAATAGTACACTTTTTGAGATTAAGAATGAGCCTTGAAAGGAACCAAAGAGGTATCCAAGGGTAGAAAGCTCCATTAGAGTAGTAATTAAAATGATACTAGCAGAGATATCAAAATTAAACCGATGAAACCAGTAAGAGGGGAGGCATTTGAGGATTGGAATTAGAACTGATAGTATGGAAGGAACAAAGATCAAATAGATATTCTAAAGTGAGAAATATGGATGCAGATATTGGATTGACCACAAAATACGAACGGACTATTCATAGTGATAAAAGTGATCATTCCAAAATAGGCATGATTGAGCCAATTGCATGCACAACTTAACGTATATACATTTAAAATATAGTAAATGTATCAATAATCAAATGTATTCATAACCAAGAAATTTGGTTAACTAAATGAGATTCAGAGTGTTGTAAGATAGAATTGTATCAGAAGTTACAACACTGATAGCCCAAGAAATTGTTACCAAGTAACTAAATAAATATAAGAGTGCTAGCAACAGATAATGTAGAAACTTGAAATAAATAGATAAATTATGCTTAAAGAAAAGGAAAAAAAATGATGCATGGTATAATTAAAACTTTAGAAGAAAATCTACTTATGAAATGTAGATATCTATGAGTATATAAATAAAGAAGTTGGAATAGATGAAGGCTAAGAATATCAAGGTATCTATCTTGCTAATGTTCTCATACTTCCATCAAAATATCAATATGGACTCGTAATAGTACGATAAGTACATGGAAATATGCATAACAGATGTATATTAGGCATTATAGTATCAAACTTATGAGACTAAAATATGACACAGATAGTTCAATAATTAGAAATATTTGAATACAACGATTTTTTTTTCTACTCTTTAAAAGTTGTAAGAGAATTACACCTATTCACTAAATGTAAATATGAGTAAATTATTCAAAGGAAAAAAATTTGGTGTTGACTAGGTGTCATGGTGCTAACATTGTTGGAGAACATGTGATTAGTACAGGGTGACTGCAGAAAGCAAGTGTTCAGCAGGAAGACAAATGTGTTGAAGGATAAGGCATTCTTCCTACGATTTAAATACAATGAAATGGAATGAGGATTCATAGTTAAATTGCAAGCAATATTAAACTCATATCTACTCAAACAGTAGTAATGTTGCATTAAAATTATAAATTTTTTTGCTATAAGTTATTATTTTAGAAAATTCATCACATGTCTTCCACGCAATTATTTGGAACAAATGTTGAAGGTAGCAGTTGAGGGAGACTTGTTGGGCAAACTCCTTCATAGCCCAGATTTTGTGCAGGATAAAGAACAAAATAAACAATGTACCTCTGGAATAGCTACCCGGAAAGGTAAAGTCAAGGGAGGCTTTACAGTAAGAACCCGTGGAAAGTTGTTTGGCATGATAAAATGCAGCGGGAGCTATCATCTCCGAAGATGATTTATGGAAGCAAGTTAATAAAAAGAATAATAGTTAGCCTCAAACGGTTCAGTAAAAGAAGCTCGCGAACACTGAGGACACTGTTCATAAAAGTGGAGGAGTATGTAATATCCCTCCATTGGTAGAATACATAGGGGCTTCACTGTGGGAGCAATACCGTAGCACGTGGGTTCATATTGGGGGATATATAATGAGGGAAAAATGTCATTATATATTGGGGGATATATAGGGGGCAAAGGGTTTTTATACTGGGAGGTATAAAAAATGGAGCTCAAAGTTAATGGAAAAATATAAGGGGGTATAAAATTTTTTAATGAAAAAGTGGATACCTACAATATATAGTGAAAGTAGGGGCTTTTTAAATTGGGAAGGTGTATTGGGTTTATATTGGCAAGGGGTTAAATAATGTGATTTTTAAAGGTATTTTCCAATATTTACTCAAATTAATGGTATTGTTTAGTATTCTATGATCGTATGTGACATGGTAGAGGTTCATTGAGTGAATCCCCTATGGTAGAATACCAGTTGGGTAAGATTGAATTTCATCGGGTAACATGGTGGAAATTCCACGCCATGAAAATATTATAAAAATTTAATAATAATTAATAATTGGAATCTACGTACTTGGAATGAGACTCTTGCCAAATAAAAATCCCATTGGTCAATGGGAATGGATAACTCTTTCATGATAAGAATTCTAGATGGAATTGTAGATAAGATTAATGGATAGGAGATAAATATCCATTAAGTTGCTTAGCTAGAGAAAGATGTTAAGCTTGGAAAAAAACATAAAAGCGTCGCAGGAGATAAAGGCGAGCTTTTATGGAAAAGACTAGGCAAGTGGATAACAATATCCACAAAAGCGGGATGCCGCTAAAAGGAAACTTTATCATGAAGATGTAAGGATCAACATAGGTATGTTGATTTATGGGCAAGAATTCTCAACTTGGGGGTGAACTCGAAGAACAATTCTAGGTTGGGTGGTGAGTAGGTGTGGATTTCTGAATACCCATCCAATGGTTTTATTCCAATTTATTGTACGTTGTATACTCTATGATTTATTATGAATTTAATGATTGATGTCACAAAAATTAATGTTCCTCTTTATGGAGTTAATGTGGCATTAATTGTAGGGAGTACCACCAATTCGACATGTAGAAGAGTGTTGCTTTATTTTAGGTGCATGCAGAGAAGTAATGGCTGCCATAGTAAGACTGTGATAGATTAAGGAGATGAGTTTTATTTAATTAAGAAAAAGATGTTGATACAATTAGATTCCTAGTTAATGACTTCTGAATTTGTAGCTTAACTATTTATATTATGAGATTAGAAATTAATGCTATCAAAGAATTAATTATACTATTATGCAGATTAGCTTTACTATTTTGTTGATACGAAAGCAGCTAGTTAGAGTAGAAATATGTACGAGATTTTTGGAATTATCTTCTAAGATGTAAGCTATTACCTAGCAAATTAGGTGATTATTACAGAAAAAAATATATGTAACAATCAAATGGCAATTTACCTCGATTGTTTTAAGACGAAAGGAATTGAAGAAAAAAAAAATTGTGTAAAAGAAATTAAGTAGCTTGTGGTACTTATAGGGAAGTAAGCTCTCGATATCTTGCATGATATATGTTCCCAGAAACAATAATCTCCCCTGTAAAGAGGAAAATATTAGTGTCCAAATTTCCAGTGTGTTCTATCTACTGTGTTTTTTGAAATTGTGTGCGTTGAGATTGGTAAAGTAATATTGCATTTGTGCACAATAGGGATAATTGGTATGAGCAATTTCAACCATGCAACATTTTGGAATTGTTTTTAATTATTTTAGCACAACGAAAATGAAAATTATTGTATGGTGGAATGATTAGTGTGAAAGGATTAGAGATAAGATGATTTCAAATGCTTTTACTGCAATTATGGAAATTTGGAAATGTATAGTGTAAATAGAATTATGAAACAAGAAATATTACAACAAGAAAGAAATCCCATAAGTCTGAAATCATAAACTAGAATTATGAAGTATGAATGTTTTATCTTCGAGGTAAGATGGTATTAAATTCCTTTACATAAATTATTGCGAATCTGAAACTTTATGTCATTTAAATAAATTTCTTGATTAAAGATGAGGTATTCTTTGTTATAGTTATGAATGATCTATAAATTGTTGAGGAAGAAGTAAGTTCTGGTTTAAGGTTGTTTTCAGAATATACCCCAGTGACACAAAAGTTATTTAGTATTACTACCTGAGAACAAAGTGAATAGGGAAGATACACTAAGGTAACACTTAAAGAGGTATGTTTGTAATGGGGGATTAGTTTCGAGCAGCGAATTCCCTGCATATGTGTAGATTGGATATCTTATTGTATGGTAGGTGCATAGTCACTACAAGTAGGATTTAATAAATTCTGTTTATATGCAGAGCTATCAATCGAGGAGTGTCAACACGATCCTTGATCCAGCTGAAATGTAGAATTAGGGCAACTAATGAGTACATGCATCCATTTTAGGATGGTATTATGGAAGAAACCAATTGGTTGAAGAGAGGTGATTTTTGCAGTAAGTAACCTCTCAAATTTAGTAAATTGGCTAGGCAGGAGTAGGAAAAATGGAAAATAAAGTGAAGAACACACTTATTCAACTTAGAGCCTAACAAGAAAATGGAAGAAATAATTAATAGGAAAGCTAGATTATAATAATCTAAGTATATATAACGTAAAACATATATACAATACAGAAAAGAATAGCACCCTGGAGAATACAATATTCTTTAAAAATTACGCATAGTATTTTTAAAGAACTTAACATTGGTAGAGTAAAGATATTTAAATCAAACAAATATAATTCATATTTATATTATACATTACATACAAAAATACACATACTTCTAATTCATATCTTGACTAAATAATTGATTTTGCATACATATACAATACATAAATTATAAAGCATTGCCTCTAGGTAACTATATGGTTCCATTTAGGAAATCATCTAGAAATAAATACTCATATCACAGATAACATATCCATAATTACCATGAATGGAGAACCCAACGATGGAGACAAACACAACAAACATTCAAAGCTATCTTAAATTACATATCCAAATCCTACTAGTACCCAAGGAACCATTGTAGCTAACAAAATAGAGCTATGAGGGTTAAGTACGGTAACCCTCTATAATAGTAACATATCCAAGTGGATAGAAACAACAAGAACCAGGAAATCCATTTGCCTAAGAGCCTTGGAGATAATATGAAATTAATATCCAGAAATTGATAGGAGAAAATAGTTGCTCTATGCACCCAAGTCTGGTAAGCATCAAAAGAGAGAGAGCACCAACCTGAAATATTTCCAAGAGATGAGGTAGCATAAGAATCTTTAGTTATTCCAACCAACGTGAGATTGGGATTTTTCAATGACAAGTATGGAAAATTACCTGCAAACCAAAAATGAAAACCATGGAAATTACACCACTTGTTGGTTAATTATAATGAAATTTAAGAACAACTAAGGGAACAAGGGTAACATAGCTATACCTAACAGAGATTATGTCATCCATCTCTCTTCCAACATACCTGTAAGTTCAATGAAAATGAATTCAAATTGAAACCAACTTGAAAAAAAATAGAATCTAGGGAAAAATTTAGAATAAGTGGGCTTGATCCTTACCATATGGTACTCTTGGGTTTAGTTCCATACCCGTTCAAAGGTGTAATTTCTTTCGATTTTCTTAATTTGATTGACTTCTCTATAACTATATACGTCTTCCTTTATCTATTATTAATATGTGGAATCTGGTTGTTCTGCACCAGTTTGGACTTATTCTAGGTGGTTTACAACAGTTGGGGTTTGTTGCGAATTTCGTTGTTTTTTTTTTTTTTTCATAAATCTTCTTCTGAAAGTAACTTCTATACAGTAATTAATTTTATGAACCAATGGTTTGATAATATTTCTTGTGGTTCCCTTAGAATAGGGACAAGGAGGACCTTTTCCTACTTCGGTAGCCTCCTTTCTAAGAGGTAAATCATATTCGCATCTTAACAATCTCAAATGATTCGCCATTTCCAGGTATGAGGCTAAGGTCGGTATATTCTTACTATTGTTGGGTTTTGCTTCTTACACTTACCTCTATTTCTGAGGACTTCTGCGACAATCCTCTGCTGCATACAAGCGAAAATGACAAAAGGAATCCAAGAGTAGGGCAAAGTGATAGATTAAGGTTTGGGGAGGAGCAATGAGGATCGTAGGGTCTCCTCGTTACATCCCAGCCCTTCACAAACCCTTTCTGCTAGCGACATATGATATTCACGTGATATGTGCCCAGATGGGCGATAACTATTGGAGGTCAGCAATCATAGATGCCTTGGGAGTATAAAAATTAGCTGTCAACCATTTTGTATACTGAATAACATGGGGAATGGCATTATAAATGGTGTGGTTAAGCTATTAAACCTTGTTTTTACATTGTATTAAGGAAATAAAGCATTAGACATTATTCTCTAGGTAAACTATACAATGAATGCTTCGGAACTCAAATCTGCGCCCTATTTAGATTAATGCTTGGGTTATTGTTTAGGGTACATGGCTTACGAATACTATTGGCTCATACTTCATCTTATTACTTAGTCCCATCAATTATGACATGCGAGTCAATTCATTATAATTCCTCACTATGGGTTATTTTGATTAGCACATGGACAAAGGCAAAGTAAATCACAATGGTGATTAAGTTGTATAAGATATAAAAGTTTGAATTATTCACACGAGTTAAAGTATAGGAGAATTAGAGTGATTGGGTTTATGTATTCATTTTTTTTTTTTCTCAAATATGGGAGATGTGATAGTTAAGGAATACTTCAAGTGGGATGAACTGGAATAAATTCCATATATGTAGATGTTCTTTCAGTTTTCTCTTTATCCTTAGGGATGTTCTAGATGGTAACATGATCACTCTGAGTTGTAGTCTTTTGAGAGACTGTTTCAACTTTTAAATCTACAACTCTTTTTTTTGTGTGTTTTTCTTACCCTTTAGAGTCTCATTAAACTCATCCCATAATTTCTCCATCTGACATAACGTAGAATTTATAGCTTTAAGACCTTTTGAACTTGATATTCCTATTTGGTAATGCTGAACTGAAAATTCTTGCTAGGTGGATATTGATGTGACCTGCTGAGTAGATATATTTGGATTACTGTCATGGATAGGCTCTTGTGTAGGAAGCACTAGTGCATCCATAGGAAATGTTTTTTACCTGACAATTATGAAAAAAAAGAATTGATCATATTCTTCGTGTGGTAATGTGTCCATCACCTTTTGTAATATTGACTTTAAAGAATAGGCCCGAGCAAAGATATCATCAAATTTATTCTCCTCGTGAATATATCTTCCTATACTGGCAAGGGAAGCTACTTTCTTTGCTTCTTTATTAGGGTCATATGTACGAAAAATTCATAATATCCAATTTGAGCTCTTCTATAGGTGATATTTCTTTCTCTACATGTTGGTAATTTGATAAAGAAAAAATTCCAAATGGTAATGGAAACTGAGGCGAGGCCCTTTTTTGCTTTCTTTTATAGCTCTAGTTAGACAATGGTTAACTAATTGATAGGCCACTTCCCCGCAAGAAATGTATCTGGAATATAAAGGGGAATAATGTGTGGTGCAACATAACTCTCCCAAACTCGAATATAAGTAACCAATTCTTCCCCAAACCAAGTTTCAATCTTCCTCAAATTATCCATAGCCTCCTTAGACATTCTTGGGGGTTTATTTTCATATACCAACTCATAAATAATAATCATTACCCTATGGAAGATTTGGTAAAACTGTGAAAAATAGTTGGTTTCCCATAGAGCATTATAATAGACATGAATGGGCAAAGGATTGAAAACAATCCATTTCGATCCCATGGAAGGGAAATCCAAACTAAAAAATAGGCAATCCATTATATAGGTAGACATAAAAAGGGGGGATTTTGTTTTCAGAAACAATGTAGTATTTACAGAATGCAATAATATGTTTAGCTAAATTATCATACAAGATAGTAGCCCAGTCGAAAATGTCACCCTATGAGGCGCCATCAATTAGGGGAATTCAATCATCTAGGAATTTTGAAAATTTGCCGATGCATATAACTTTCATAACATAACAACGATTTGACTCAAAGGGGTTGCAAGAGAAGCAATTGGGTACTTAATGTTAGACTCAAATTTATGCTGGTTAGGGTTCCATCTCCAATATTTAATTAAATCTACTAGTACCTCGTGATTTTTGGTAAACTTCTCAACATACAATATTTTGGCTTTGGAAGCTGATACATAGCTAGGACGTCTTCTACCACAAATGAACCAATAATTGTGCCGTTCTTGTAATAATAACATCCTCAACCACCCATCTTATCATTTCTGTATATGGCATGAGCCTCGCCCTGGCAGTTATTATATGCAGAAATGAATTCACTGCAAATTGTACAGTGGCCTTGGAAGTAAGAGTCTCGTCATCTACTGTTGGTGTTTTTACCGTGACTCACAACCCCTCATCCTCGAAAAAATATATATGTTTTCACATGATGAATTGCCAGAATCCGTAGTGCAAACTGTGTCGGAGAATAAACCTGCCTCTTGTGATTTTTCATCTACTATTTCTCTATATGGGCCAGCTGGCTTGGGTGCAGGAGTGTTTCTCTTTGGTTTAACCTTCTTCATTTTTTCCCTGGTATAATTTCTCAAATTATCTTGTAGTGGTAAAACAAAAATTTTAACAAAGCATAATGTTTTCTCACGGAAAAAATGAATAATAATTGAAAATGAGGGTAAAATGGAGTTAAAGTTAAATCATGTTTCGACTTAACCATATTAATTAATTAGACGGGCGACGATATGAAACCATGTGAAGTAGCCACGTCATATCCCAGATTCCTGGATCCCGTAAGGTTTTCAAAATGTAATAATAAATAATCTCCAAGATTCTGGGTTATACGAGGAGCTAGGAAGATAAGCTTGCAGGAAGATATTTAAGTGGTACAGTGGCCGGCGAACGCGTTTATTGAAAATCTCGGATGTTCTTTAGATTTAATTCTTTTGGAGTTACAGGATCCAGAGGTTTTTGGATTTTGGGATCTCTATCAGACTAATTGTTTTTTTTAAGCTTTTCCAAGGTTTATTTCATCGAAAAAGGTCATTAAGCCTAGTTCCAAAACCATTTTTATTCATCAAACAAATTTGATAAACAATATTACCACTAAGATAAAATCAATCACTTAGAGAAAAAATTAAAGGCTCCCTATTTTTTATTAAAAATAAAAACTACTGGGGAGTTGTATGCTACAATAGGTTCCTTGTAGTGACCCATAGTAGACCCCCTTACTTCTAAATACTATATAGGTTGAAATCACATTTTATTCGTGGAGTGATATAAAACCATTTATGATTGGTTAAGCACTTGTCTTCCTCAAACGTAAGGAAACTATAGAAATATCTTAATAGATTCAATTGTTCTTGCAATGTACTAAAACAAAATACTGAATCAATTCTACAAATTGTGGAAACCAATTTCGATCGCACAATCACATAAACAAGTAAGAGAAAGAATTATCAATCTCACAACACAAAAATGTATCTGGGGGAATCCTTAGCACAAAACCCCGTTATCTGTATATTGCATAAAGTCAAGAACATGAAACAATACAATGTTATTTCTCTTCCTGAAAAACCTCTTTACTTTGTTGACTGTCTCACTCTTATCTAAGCAAGTTTGGTCCAATATTTAACCACTTCCTTGCCTCTATCTGACCAGCCTTGCTCACGCATTACTGGGCTAATTGAGCCCCTATCAATTAGGAAATTCCCATCAATAGATTGCACAATACACCCAAGGCATCATGATGACCTCATGCATGACCTGTACAGTTTTCTAATTATACAACTGATAGTTTTCTTCCCTTTAACTCCAATCTCAACTGGGCCTTCCTAAAAACTGACATGCAATAGTTATTTATAGTGAATTATCAGTTATCTGATTCATCACTGCATGTGAATTAAATCAAATCTAATTCACTGGACCTATCACTAGGTCAACTCTCAGTTATAACTAGTTAAAATGATTTTAACTCAAATAATTAAGTTAACTAATTACAACTCAAAGTACAAGTTAACTAATTAAGTTAACTACGTACAATAATCAAAATCTTACCTTCTACCACAATATGATAAAGGTTTGCATCTGCTTCACTCTTGGTGAAGCCCAGCCTGGTGAAATAACTATCGATCCTGGTGTACCAAGCATGAGGTGCTTGCTTCAGCCCATACAGTGCTCTCTTGAGTCTACACACATGTGACTCCCTGTCAAAGGTATAAAAGCCTTCTGACTGCTCAATGTACACCTCTTCCGCAATCACCCCATTGAGGAAAGTTGAATTTAAATCCATCTGATGTATCTTCCATCCCATCTACGTTGAGAGTGTAGGGATGGATCTGATTGATGAGTTCCTTGTGACTGGTGCAAAGGTCTCATCAAAATCAATCCCTTCTACCCGAGAGAACCCTCTGGCCACAAACTTGGCCTTGTGCTTCTCCACACTCCCATCTTCTACCTACTTCATCTTATAGATCCACCTGGATCCTACAACTGATTTCCCCTTTGGTCTTGGGACAACTTCCCATGCACTATTTTTGATAATGGAGTCATACTCCTCAACCATGGCATCAACCCAAATTGGTTGTTGCACTGCTTCCTCAAAAGAGGATGGTTATATCTCTATACCTTCGCTCCTAAGAGCCATGTATCTAGTGTACCGCTATGAGGACCTTCTATGCCTGCGTTGTGATGTGGGTGCTCCCACATTCTCTATAACATCAAACAACAACCTGTCAGCCTCTCTGGTGCACTTCCTTCCGTCTGGGGATGTCTCTACATGAGTGGGTGCTTCCACTCTCTATACCTCTACTTGTGGCTGCTACACATCTTAAGGTTCTTCTTTTGGAGCGAAGAGCTCCTCAAGTGCATGCAACTGAAGCTCCCTCCCAAGGGAAATTAGCATGGCCTTCTCTTCATCGAATTTCACATCTCTTCTGACCACTATCATCTTGTGTGCTGGAAAGTACACCTGATAGTTGTGATGTTTATTATTGTACCCCAAAAATATCCCCAACTCACTATTCTACCAATGGAGGGATATTACATACTCCTCCACTTTTATGAACATTGTCCTTAGTGTTCGCGAGCTTCTTTTACTGAACCGTTTCAGGTTAGCTATTCTTCTTTTTATTAACTTGCTTCCATAACTCATCTTCGGAGATGATAGCTCCTGCTGCATTTTATCATGCCCAAAAACTTTCCATGGGTTCTTACTGTAAAGCCTCCCTTGACTTTACCTTTCCGGGTAGCTATTCCAGAAGTACATTATTTCTTTTGTTCTTTATCCTGCACAAAATTTGGGCTATGAAGGAGTTTGCCCAACAAGTCTCCTTCAACTGGTACCTTCAACATTTGTTCCAAATAATTGCGTGGAAGACATGTGATGAATTTTCTAAAATATTAACTTATAGCAAAAAAAATTATAATTTTAATGCAACATTACTATTGTTTGAGTAGATATGAGTTTAATATTGCCTGAAATTTAACTATGAATCCTCATTCGATTTCATTGTATTTAAATCGTAGGAAGAATGCCTTATCCTTCAGCACATTTGTCTTCCTGCCGAACACTTGCTTTCTGCAGTCTCCCTGTACTAATCACATGTTCTCCAACAATGTTAGCACCATGACACCTAGTCAACACCAAACTTTTTTCCTTTGAATAATTTACTCATATTTACATTTAGTGAATAGGTGTAATTCTCTTACAACTTTTAAAGAGTAGAAAAAAAAAATCGTTGTACTCAAATATTTCTAACTATTGAACTATCTGTGTCATATTTTAGTCTCATAAGTTTGATACTATAATGCCTAATATACATTTGTTATGCATATTTCCATGTACTTATCGTACTCTTACGAGTCCATATTGATAGTTTGATGAAAGTATGAGAACATTAGAAAGATAGATACATTGGTATTCTTAGCCTTCATCTATTCCAACTTCTTTATTTATATACTCATAGATATCTACATTTCATAAATAGATTTTCTTCTAAAGTTTTAATTATACCATGCATCATTTTTTTTCCTTTTCTTTGAGCATAATTTATCTATTTATTTGAAGTTTCTACATTATCTGTTGCTAGCACTCTTATATTTATTTAGTTACTTGGTAACAATTTCTTGGGCTATCAGTGTTGTAACTTCCGATACAATTCTATATTACAACACTCTGAATCTCGTTTAGTTAACCAAATTTCTTGGTTATGAATACATTTGATTATTGATACATTTACTATATTTTAACTGTATATACGTTAGGTTATGCATGCAATTGGCTCAAACATGCCTATTTTGGAATGATCACTTCTATCACTACGAATAGTCTGTTCATATTTTGCGGTCAATCCAACATATGCATCCATATTTCTCACTTTAGAATATCTAGTTGATCTTTGTTCCTTCCATACTATCAGTTCTAATTCCAATCCTCAAATTCCTCCCCTCTTACTGGTTTCATCGGTTTAATTTTGATATCTCTGCTAGTATCATTTTAATTACTACTCTAATAGAGATTTCTACCCATGGATACCTCTTTGGTTGGACCATTCAAGGCTCGTTCTTAATCTCAAAAAGTGTACTATTGGAAAGACAATTACAATTTACAATTGTTTTTTATGATAATTACCTTTCAGTTGTATACTACTATGCATAGAATTTTCAGGTTGTCACACCTATTGTATGTTTGTTTATGAGCTTTGATATTTTTGTTGTATGTTCCTTTATTACCTAATCATTCTTGCTTATCTTATAGTAGATTCTATGTATTATCCCAAAATAATATTGTATTGACCAATTTACATTTACTATTTCCTATTGCCACTTATTAACGATTCATCCATCTGATAGGTTTATTATGCTTTCCTAGTGTTATCACCAAATTGATCTTGATAGGCTGCTCATCAATCAACTCAATGTAACTCTTTCAAACCACTTCTAACTAAAGATTAGCCTCTTCAGTTTGAGAGGGCTCTCTCAAAAGGGATTTATGATTTTCAATAAAAATACTATTTAGATGGCTAACTCTGTAAGTTGTGACTTGTTTTAGCTTGATTGTAGGTTGAAAAATGAAAGGCTTACTACCATTGGGCTATGGAGTCAACATCAGTGAACTTAGTGACATTAATTCTTCACATGGAAGCTGAGGCAAATAGAGGTTTTTAATAAGGATGATACATACACACAACATAAGGAAAACACAACAATTTAATCCCTAAAGGAAGTCAGAGCATTATAGAATGAATTCCGAGTAATTAGAGATAGAATTCACTGCAAGTGATTAGACATAAAATATATAGAGCAACAAAACATTAAACACCTCATTAGAATCTCAGGTCTGGAAGTAGAATGTCACTGTATATTACTGATAATGGAAAAACATAATAAGTAGCAATTTGGTGCAATATTCTCCAACCCTTTTCTCTTCGATGTTTAGTCTATAAATAGACATTTTTTACAATGCAAATGATTTGCCCAGCTGGATAGATCCTCGAACTCTAACTTTGACACCTAACATAACTGAAACTACTTTCTTGGAACAGAAAAAGGACAACTATCCTTTAAGAAGTCACACTCCTAATAGGACTCTACTTCCTATTTATTACATATAGTTTTCTTAACAGTAAAACAATTACATGATAGAGATCACATGTTCAAGAGACAATTTAACATCACTAAAATATTTAAAGTACCCCCTAGATTTAGGAAACACAACCCTACTATTTAGGAATGGATAATCTCGACTTTAATCATTGGTCTACACGTTGAGATGGATGTGTGATACTTATTTTGAGTAATGAGTCTATGCTGGGATGGCCCATTGATAGGTTGGATGTCTCCAGATGCCTGGTGTGCTGTTGGAACCCTCAAAAATCTTCCAAAAACCTCTCGCTACGAAACAGGGAAGTTTAGGCAGTTTCGTAGCGTAGTTTCGTAGAGTATGCAATTTTTCCTTTCCATCCATCTCCCTGCCACCTTTGCTGGTCAAGAACCTTTACTATGCCAAAATATCTTAAAAACAACTAACCTTCCTCCTTAATCCTTCACAAAAATGAATTTTGAAGCAAAATAGCATCTTCAGAAATTTCGTAGCATTTGTCTGGCTTCAAGCCTGAAACATGCTACGAAACTGCCTAGTAAACCAATTTTTTTTGATTTTGTGACTGTCTTCAAAAATTGATCTCCTGAGGCAAAATTTAGGTTCTTTGTAATCCATGAACCTCATCAAACATGTTTCAACTCAATTCTTCGGTCTTTATGAGTTTCTTCTTCATTTACAATGAGTTGGATTATAGGTTCTTTAACCACTCTCATCCTCAGCCCTTTCTTCTCCAGCTCAACTTGAATCAAGTCCGACTACTCCTGAAGGTCTTCCACTTGATCCTTTAATGCTCTGTTTTTAGCTTGTAAGTATAGGTTCATCTTCTCGGTATGTTTGACCACCCCTCTTAATGGCTGAGTCCTCTTCATCAATCTTTTGGCACTGTCCATAGATTTTGAGACACTTGAGATTTGACCTTCCCATATTTTCATCATTTGTTCAAATTGAACCTTCTCAGACCTATGATTCTCTGCCTCTAACTTCAAATCAAATATTTCATTACCTACTTCCCGTAGTTGTTATTTGAGGGATTCTATTTATGATTTTTCACTTATCTTCTCTTTTACCTTTCTCTGCCTAATAACAACTTCTTCCTCTGCTGACGGAGAAAAATCTATGATGATTCTTGACTGTACAACTTCACTAATTTTCTCTTTATTTTTGCTCTCCATGGCCTTCTTTGCAAACCTGGTCATTGGCTTCCTTGGCTAAAATATAAAGCCAACATTTTCACCTGCAAAATCTAATTTCTTAGCATTCTTACATTTTTTGAGTTTTCTTCCATCACCTTCAATATCTTCTGCTTGCACTATTGGTGACTCTCCAATATCAATTGCATGAAGGATTTCCTCTATATTCCCTTTGGCCAATGTTTGGCTTCTAGTTATCCTCTTATCGCCTTGTTTGTTGACTTTGTGTTTCAATTTTGCAGGTGCTCGTTGAGGGGTGTCAGTCTCTTGCAGAGGTTTTGTTCTTATGTCCATTGGTTCTACAGGGGATTGTCTTCTTTCTTCTTCAACTTCTTTTATCACAGCTGGTGATGTAGTAGTTCTAGGTTTCAAGATTCTCTTTGGAGTGACCACATCTATTTCACAACCACTCATTAATAGGAAAGCAGTCCAATCTCTGTTTAACCTTCTCAATTCTTCCAACACTAACAAATTTATTAGACCATGATGAAACAAAGATGTTTCATTGCCTTCTGACTTGACTTGAACCCTATCTGACATTTTCCCTAAACTCCTGTATAAATAGAAAGGTAAGTCAGGTGATATCTTACCTACAAAGTGCATAAGAAGTCTGAGATGATATGAGTAAACCATGTGGAATATTCCTTCACAGGTGAAATATTTTTGAATGACCATCAACAGGTTTGCATAATTCTCCTTCATAAAATTCTTAGGGATACCATTGGTCAAATCAAATTCACTGTGTTCTTGCTTGAGAAACTCCTTACAATCTTGCATTGTAAATTTTGTACCTTTAAACCACTCTTCACCACCTCTAGGGATTCTTGTAGCTAGTGATATGCTCTGTGGTGTCACTGTGAGATTCAGTATCCCAACCTTTGATGTCGTTCCTGTAAAGTTAGTGGAAAAATCCTTTGAAACTTGTGGCTGGAAACCCTGCAACCTCTGGCAGAATTGCAAGCAACCAGTCCTCCTAAAAACCTGCATAACAATAGGGTCTTCACTGAGTAATTTCAAATCCATGGGTTCACACTTGAGACAATGGCCACCCTTGTTCATTTTTTTTCTTGCAGCCATGGATGCTTTATAGTCTTCGTTGTCTCGCTTGTTGATGACACCTACATAATTTGAATTCGATAGCAACCTGCTTGGATTAATGAAGCAACTCTCCAGGGATCGACTCGCATGCAAGGATAAACAATAATATGACAAATGGTTGTTTTGGGGTAAGTTTTAAAAGGTTAATTGATAGCCTGGGTTTTAATAATAGCACATGCAACCAAAAATATTTATGATTACCTCAAATATGGCTATGTACATTTGAAACTTACCATAATGACCTTGAAAGACCTTCACCTTTATTCCTCTAATCATAAACTGACACCTCACATCGCTCTAACAAACTTGGTTGAAAAAATGTAGTTTCGTAGCGAACATCGTTAGGCTGCTGACAGATTCACTACGAAACTATTAGGCAGTTTCGTAGCTAAATCTGCGGATTTCCTTTGTAAATCGCTACGAAATTCTGAAAAACTCATAGGTGTGCACTTTTGAGTTTAAATGCGTGGGAATGACAACTGACATGATATGAGATTTATTTGACTAAAGTGGCATGGATGGAAGTGAACATTAAACTTGGGATAGGGTTCAAAAAATGCAAAAAATTCATATATCACATTGAAACAGCTTAGGAGACCTCATCCCTTTGGTGAATGACCTGCATGACCCTATCAAGGAAAGTTTTACAACTAAATGAATGATAACAATGGCTACACTTGGGATGGTGTGCCCCTGTTGTACACCAAAGAACCCGTAGTTCCAGTGCCATCCATCTTTCTGAAAATAAAATTCTGAAATTTGACAAGCCTTCTTTAAACTCTTATGGCCTTCTCCTCGGGCTCAAATTTTATGATCAACCTATCTTTATTAGAAGAAAAGCATAATAAAATGGAATATATACAATGGAGTGAAAATTTTGTAAAATGTAAGAGGAATAGTGCTTTAGAAACCTGCCATTGACAGGTCCTTCAGCACAAATTTGTCCATCCATATCCTAAAGTAGATAAGTATTGTTGCCATGGTATGCAGCTACTATGAATGGTCCCTTCTAGATGTTTTCAAACTTTCCATGTTTCCCTTTTTCTTCATTTTTGGCTTCCCACTTTAAAACTACATCTTGAATTTGGAAATTTTCTTCTTTGACCTTTTTGTCAAATGTTTTATTTACTATGTCTTGTGACTGCTGATGGATGTTGTACACTTCTTCCCTTTTTTATTACATAGCTATAAGCTGGTTTATCCTCCTCTGAATAGCATTAGGTTCTTCTTCAAGTCCTTGCAGCAATTTCATTACAGACACTCTCAAGGATGTGGGAAAAATAGCTTCAGCTTCATACACTAATTCATAAGGTGAAGTACCAGTGGATCTCTTTGTACATACTCTATCAGCCCACAGAGCATACTTCAACTTCAGATGCCATACTCTCTTATTTTCCTGCAGTACCTTCTTGATAATTCTCACAATGTTTTTATTAGAGGATTCAGCAAGACCATTACCCTTTGGGTAATAAGCAGTTCAGTGCCCAAGTGTTATATGATACCGATGACAAAAATAATTAACCTTTTGGATTTAAAATCTTGTGCATTGTCAGTAATAATTAAATAGGACAGCCAAAATTAGACAAAATATTGTTCTCTAAGAACTGAATGATGACTGAATCATATGCCTGCCTTGTTGGGATTGCTTCGATCCACTTAGTTAAATAATCTGTCGCTGTTAGGATCCAGTGGTGCTACCCTAAAGATGATGGGTGTATTTCAAAAGTAAAATCCAACCCCCATTGTTGGAAAGGCGCCTCAACATAAATTGGCATCAAAGGTAAAGGAATCAACTTTTTCTTACCATCAAAAATCTGACATTCATGGCAGGCAATGATCTTCTTGAAAACATCATTGAACATGGTGGGCCGGTAGTACCCTGATTTGAGAATTTTTTTTGTTGTAGCCTTCCAGTAGTGGTGTCCTCCAAAATCTACCTTATGAAACTCTTCAATAACCTTTTCAGCTTCCTCTTCCAGAAAACAGTTTAAAATAATTCCACCAATATCTTTCCAGTATAGATTCTTATCTACAATGCAATATCTTAGATATTTTAGCTTCACAAACCTTGATTTTGATTTAGTTAACTCTGCAGGAGCTCTGTGATGATGCAAGACAAAGATAATGTCTCTGTACCATTTAGATAAAATAAACTTCTCGTCAATAGGAATCAACTCTTCATCTTAGAATAAAACTTATCATCTGAGGTGGAAGGCTATAAGAGTTTGAAGAAGGCTTGGAACATTTCAGAAGTTTATTTTCAAAAATATGGATGGCACTGGAACTACAGGTTCTTTGGTGTACCACAGGGGCACACCATCCCAAGTGAAGCCACTGTTATCACTCATTGGATTGAATGTGTTGTTTTTGTGTAGATGAAAGATGTAAAGGGTTTACTATCATTGGGCTTATGGAGTCAATATGAAAAATAAGTCACAAGTCAACTTATCTCATGGAAGCTGAGGCAATCGTATTCTTATTAAACCACACATGAAGGACAAAACAAAACCTATATGTACACTGGAAGTTGGAGCATGTCACCATGAATTCCAAGTGATTATACATAACCAAACTAATAAAACATGACAAAACAACAGACTAGGTGTATAAAGGAAGTTGCAGCTTCTAATCACGAATTCCAAGTGATTATACAACTAGAACACTGGAGAGAAAGTAAAATACCGATATAAAAAACTTACAGAAAATAATCTCAGGTCTGAAATAGGCATGCTGCAACTATATATTTCTGATTAAAAATTACAACAGTGGTAGTGTCAAGTAATCATCTCCCAACCCTTTCTAACTGTAAAAATCTTGCATTTATAGAGTGAGAACTCATACAAATTATTTTCCACCTTGCTCACCTCTAATTCCATCACTTCTAACTGAATATTAGCCTCTTTAGTTTGAGAGGGCTCTCTCAAAGGGGATTTATGATTTTCAATAGAAATATTTTTTAGATGGCTAACTCTATAAGTTGTGACTTGTTTTAGCTTGATTGCAGATTGAAAAATGAAAGGCTTGCTACCACTGGGCTATGGAGCCAACATCAATGAACTTAGTGACAATAATTCTTCGCATGGAAGCTGAGGAAAATATAGGTTTTTAATAAGGATGATACATACACACAACATAAGGAAAACACAACAATTTAACCCCTAAAGGAAGTCAGAGCATGATAGCATGAATTTTGAGTAATTATAGATAAATTCACTGCAAGTGATTAGACATAAAAGATATAAAGCAATAAAACATTAAACACCTCATTAGAATCTCAGGTCTAGAAGTAGAATGTCATTGTATATTACTGACAATGGAAAAACATAAAAAGTAGCAATTTGGTGCAATATTTTCCAACCCTTTTCTCTTCGATGTTCAGCATATAAATAGACATTTTTTTACAATGCAAATGATCTTTCCAGCTGGCTAGATCCTCGAGCTCTAACTTTGACACCTAACATAAATAAAACTACTTTCTTGGAACATAAAAAGGACAACTATCCTTTAAGAAGTCACACTCTTAATAGGACTCTACTTCCTATTTATTACATTCAGTTTTATTAACAGTAAAACAATTACATAATAGAGATCACATGTTCGAGAGACAATTCACCATCACTAACATATTTAAAGTACCACTTTAATCATTGGTCTGCATGTTGAGCTGGATGTGTGATACTCATTTTGAGTAATGATTCTAATCTGGGATGGCCCACTAACATGTTGGATGTCTCCAGATGGATGGTGTGCTGTTGGAACCCTCAAAAATCTTCAAAAAACCTCTCGCTATGAAATAGGGCAGTTTAGGCAGATTCGTAGCGTAGTTTCGTAGTGTATGAAATTTTGCCTTTTCATCCATCTCCCTGCCACCTTTTCTGGTCAAGAACGTTTCCTATGCCAAAATATCTTAAAAAAAAACTAACCTTCCTCCTTAATCCTTCACAAAACTGAATTTTGAAGCAAAATAACATCTTCAAAAATTTCACCAAAGCCAGTAAAACGCTACGAGATTTATGAAGAATGCTTTTTGTCTTTAAATTCAGTTTTATGGAGAACTAAGGAGGGAAAAAATTGTATTTAGCTCATTAGCCCCAAGGAAGATCCTCCAACATTCAGAAAGGTCAAAGGTTATGCAAAAGTTGGATTTTGGAGTTTGCCACGAAATGAGCGCTACGAAATTTTCTGTACATGACTATTTTAGCAGTCAACTTCAAGTTTGATTTCTGACCAAATGAAAAAGGATTTTGGAAATATGAAAGAGGTTTTTCTTCATAAAAGGCCTATCTACAAAATGGTCTCTCAGTTTCTGCAAATACATCAGGGTTTGGAAATTATACACTCATCTTTGAAGCCTGTTTTTTAGAATTTTCACTAACCAGATTTGTGAAAAAAATGTAAAATTCGACTTGGAGGAGGTCCACCTCAGCATGCACGTGGGATAATGACACATAAGCACTCTAGTACACTCATAAAATTAGTTGGTTTCAATTGATAAGGGTTATTAAATTGATTTGCTGAACTATTAATGAAAGAAAAGTCATTTTTGTATTCAAACTCTGCAAAACAGAAATATCCCTAGGAAGTCTCCAAGTGATGGAATCATGTTTGAAATAGGTCTCTGAGGTGGGAATTCGAGGTGAGCAAGGTGGAAAATCATTTGTACGAGTCCTCACTCTATAAATGAGGGATTTTTAGAGTTAGAAAGGGTTGGGAGATGTTAGGTATGCACTACTATTGTAATCTTTCACTATCAGTAATATACTTTTGCAACAACTTGTTTCAGGCCCAAGTTTCATTGTATGTTCTTATCTATGCTTCTTTATCTTAGTCCTTTTGATATTTATGCATTGGTTCATGTGTAATCACTTGGAATTCAGTAATATGCTCCAATTTCCTGTACACATGTAGTTGTTGTTTTGTCCTTTATGTGTGATTTGGTAAGAATATAAGTGCCTTGTCTTCCATGACATTGTTGTTTTGTAATTGAGGTTTACAATGACTCCATAAGCCCAATGGTAGCAAATCCTCTACATTTTCCACCTACAATCATATACAATCAAGTCATTATCATAGAGTTAGCCATCTAATAGAGTTTTTATTGAAAAAATCATAAGTTATCTTGAGAGACACCTCTCCGACTGAAGAGGCTAATCTTTAGTCAAAAGCTGGTATGAAATAGTTACTCCAAGTTGACCATTGAAGCAGCCCAACAGGAACTCAATTTGGTGATAACATTTTGGCACCGTTGCCAGAGTTCCAACTTCCTATATACATATAGCTTGTTTTTTTTTCCCTTCATGTGTGGTTTAAGAAGAATATGATTGCCTCAGCTTCCATGAGATAAGTTGACTTGTGACTTAGTTTTCATATTGACTCCATAAGCCCAATGGTAGTAAACCCTTTACATCTTCCACCTACACAAAAACAACACATTCAATCCAATTCAAACTTAGCCATCTGCTTTTAAGATTACTCATTGAATATCCTTTATCCTTTTGAGAGAGCCCTCTCAAACTGGAAAGGCTAATTTCCAGTTACAAGTTGGTTTGAAATAGTTACTCCAAGTTGACCATTGAAGCAGCCCAACATGACATAATTTGGTTATAACACCTAGCATATCTCAGACTTAAGTTTTTCTATAGATGTATATCTAACACACGTTCCCCTTTAAAATACACATCTCTCTTTTCATCAAGCATTATTAAATCTCACATTTAGTTCTTGCAGTAGTATTATGTATAAGTGCTCTAATGAGCACTCACTATGTTTCTATGTCGCTGCCATTTTGTTCATGGAATTAATTTCAGCTTCCTCTCAACACAATAGGGTCGTTTTCCCATGGATCTATTGACTTGGATTCCTATGTACAAAAAGGTTTTAGCTTCTTTGCTATTTGACAAATTTCTAGTTGGTTTCTACTTGTTTTGGGAACATTTTAACAAAATTATTTATTATCATATCTTTAATGGATTCAAATTATCTTGGTATCAATAAAATTTCAATCTCTATGGTAGTGTACAACGAAATATACTTCTTGCATATTGACCATGTATTGACATATATGCAATCATAATTTATGATAATGAGTTATTCAGAAGTTCAAGTGTCCTTCCACACCTGTATCCATCGTATATTCCTCATTTTTGTGTGACTCTCTTCACTTTTTAACGTCATGTGCTCTAAATTTATGTATTATGCTCACTTCTCGGCCTTAGTCAATACTGTAATAATTATTAATTAGCACGGTATATCCCTTTTTCATCAATATAGCTCGAATTTTAGTAATTTCCACATACTTACATCCCACCGTGACACAAATTTCCTTAGTTTTAGCATTCGACAATAATGATCTAATCACCTTATTCTCATAGAGAGGGGATTATATCATCTAATTAGGTACACCCCTAATTGGTGGTAAGGGATAATGATTATTACCTTTAAGATTTATTTAAGAAAGAGAAATTATCTCTCTATAATTTTTCACATAAGCGAATCCATTCCCTCTCACATCTAGCATGTACCTTCTTTATGATTTGAATCAAGGTTGTCAATTTATCTCCATGAAGTGCTATATATCATTTACATTATATGTTTTCCTCTCCTTAAGGGTTAGGCAAAGACCCCATATTTGGTCATACAACATTCTGTAGTATTGATACATTGGATAAATATCTATTATACTATTGAACAACAAGTTATAGAAGTAGATATAAAATTTCCAGCTTATTGTTTGCTAATACAGTGCCACTTGAAAGGAAAATAAACATATCCTACTTCTATGTCTTATTTTCTTTTTCTTTTCTTTGACACTATTTAGTCCACACCTTTGGTGAGATGTTAATGACAATTCTTTAAATTATAGGCTGACATGATGAATATTGTTTTACGAGTATTTAGAGGTGGTACGAAGTTTGCGAGGTACATTATCTTTTCGTTCAACTTCTGTTGTGAGTACTTCCCCATAAGCAACAATCTCTGAATATTATCTTAAAATGCCATAGTAGAGCAAGTGGTGAAATAATTTCAGCAAATACTTTAATAATTATATTGACACTTTACTATTTCAAACTTATAATGACGCCCATTAGGCCCAAGGTTTGAGCCTGGGCTCTGGTACCATATGTCACATCTCCCATATTTGAGCAATATTTATTTATTTATTTATTATTATTATTTATTTTATTTTTACATAATTACAATCACTCTATCTCTCGTATACTTTAACTAAAGTGAATAATTCAAACTTTTATATCTGATACGACTAAATCACCATTGCGATTTACTTTGCCTTTGTCCATATGCTAATCAAAATAACCCATAGTGAGGCATTCAAATGAATTGACTCGCATATCATAATTGATGGGACTAAATCATAAGATGAAATATGAGCCAATAGTATTCCTAAGTCATGTGCCCTAAACAATAACCCAAGCATTAATCTAAGTATGCCATGACTTTGATGACTCATAACTATTATTATGTTATGAGTTCCAAAGCATTCATTGTATTGTTTACCTAGTGAATAATGTCTAATGCTCTATTGCCTTACTTTGTTATAAATACAAGGTTTAATATCTTAAGCGTACCATTTACAATGCCATTCCTCACGTTATTCAGTATACAAAATGGTTGACAGCTAATGTTTACATTCCCAAGGCATCTACGATTGTTGACCTCCATTAGTTATTGCCCAGCTAGGCACATATCACGTGAATATCACACGCTGCTGGAAGAAAGAGTTCATGAAGGGTTGGGATGTAACGAGGAGATCCTACAGTCCTTGTTGCTCCTCCCCAAACCCTAATTTATCACTTTGCCTTGCCACTGGATTCATTTTGTCATTTTCACATGTTGGGTTTCGTTGCCCCAACTGTTGTCATCCCAAAAACAAGTTGTCAATAATGGAAGTTCTACACGTCTTGATATTGTTACAGGATATGTTGAAATTTAGAACAAGAAACAGTGAAATTGGCATCCAGAAAAAACACACACACTGGTGTGGGATCACAGGTCACACAGTGATGGGTCTTAGCGATACATTAGTGTGTAACCAATTTATTGAATAAATTAGAAAACTAATTGTAATCTTATCTCATAACAACTTGTAATAGTTAACTAAGTGTGATAGACTTAGTTAGCTCAAGAATTTTGAGTTGAGGGTCTAAGGATAGACATGTAGAGTGATTATATGATTAACAGGGTCCAGTTGTAGTTGTAGCACTAGTGTGGTGTGGGTGGGATCAGTTAACTCGCAGTAATTGAGTTAAAATCAGTTTAACTAGTTCTAATTGTTTGATGAGCTAGTGGAAGATCAAGTGAATTAAAATAGATTTAATTCACCAGTAGTGATCTACCAAGTAACTGATGATTCACTATTTATAGATATGTGCATGCTAATTCTGGTGGATACCCAGTTGAGACAAAGGTTCAAGGCTAGTAAACTATGAGTTGTATTTTAGGCAAATTGCCCAGGTGCAGTTATAAAACCATGGGGAGCCCATGATGGATTGTGCAATCAAGGAAGGTTGAATTTCGTATTTAATAGGGTTTTATTCTCTAGGGATTGCGTAAGCAGGGTAGGTTGAGGGTAGGCTGATAATTGGCTGTGTTTGTCCAATTTTGCCTAGATCAGTGTGAAGCAATTGGTAGAGTGTATGAGGTTGTGGTGATCACAAATACATTGTATTGTTTCATGATTCCTTGCTTGATTATACAATATAGATGCAGGGGTTTTGAGCAACTTTTTCGCCTGGGAATAGCTGGTATTGTGTATTGATTTACTTCTTTCTCTTACTTGCATATGATTGAGCAATCAAGATTTATATTCCGCAAATTTTGTAGAAGGATTCATTATCTTGTTTTAGTACATTGCATGATTGGATTGAATCCATTGATATAATTTTTACATGGTATTATAGTTGTGTTGGATATTTTCTACAATAGTAGAGAAGAAATTGAGTTTTTGTTGAACAATATTCAAATTTGCAGGTACTTTCTTTGGAGCTATAAGCGGATCAAGATGTCTTTCAATGGCTTGAGACTCGAATATGCACTCGAGGGCAGTTCAAATTATATTGCATGGAAGGACATGATGGAGGCAGTGTTGGAGGACAATGGGTTGAAGGAATTCATAGATAATGATATTCTCAACCCCAAAACAAGTTATGCACGATATCCCACAATGACCTAACTATGGGTTGGTTCAGTAGAGCGATGATCTGAATTTGAATGTTAGTTTTGTTGTGCTAATTTCACTTTTAGATATAAAACTTATTTATTGATCTTATGCTTTGATGTGTAGGTTACCTCGTTGCTTATGTGTGTTAAAAAGGTAATTAAAACTGAATTTTATGAGTGTATTTGAAATCATAAAGCATGCATTTAAATGGTTGAACAACAACAACATAAATGACAACAAACACAAACAACTGATTCATTAAAATAGAGCTTTGATGAAGGATTTCACCCCTTCTGAGCTACATATCCTTGGTCCAAATTCATAGCTTGGGCATCTGTATTAACTAAATTGTGCTCAAAATCATGTTTAAAATGTCTAAATCTATCAGAAATGACTATTTATTTACTCAATTTGGTTACCAGATGCTCTGGGAATGGCTTTCCCTCCTAATGGCCCTTGGCTTCAAAAATATTCAAGGCAATAAAAACCTCTATATATTACCTCTTATGCATCTGAAACCTATTCCAATGGCTCCAAAACGTCAAAAGCTGCTAAGAATAACTTTTCCTGCACCCAATTTGGTCGAAAATTGCCTCAATTATGGCAAAAACTACAATTTTGCCTCAAAATTTGGAGAACTGGAGTTAACTCCGACTAAATCTGGAGCTTTTCCAATTCCACCGCCATATTAAACTCATCTTTAATTGGATATAAGTTTTAGATTAATGTTAATTAAGTGCAGTTGGTTAGCGCAAAGCATGCTTAGGCTCTAGCCCTCCGGATGGTCATGGAGTAGAGGTTGTGAGGGGCTGGCTCGTGGGTTGGCCCCTCTGTTCCCGCCACTGGAGAAAATTACACTTCAAATAAAAAATCGGAGCTTTCATTGTTTGATGTAATGGCCTTTGGCCCAATGGTGGAGCGCACCATCTCTTGGGGGAGCTCTTGGGGTCGAACCCGACCTCCGCCCCACTCATAGCTATTTTGGACGCAAAACCTTGGATTAATACCTGTGCTGTCGACTTTCATATATATCTATGATATGTGCCACTATATAAATATAACTTCAGAACCTTTCCATTATATGCCAATTTGAACCATATTATATGATCCACGACCCATATATGCCAACGCTCCAAACTTAATATGCATTCCTTGACCTTAGTATATATACTAGCATTTGCCCCTAAGGGTGCAAAGGTACACCGAAGGAGTAGACTTTGTATTAACTCTTGTGCCTATCAAAGAGTTCGGCCTAGTCGTGCGTGTTTTGATTGAGATTAACAATTGACATTTTCGAATAAATTAAATGTTAAGAATAATGAAATACTATTTATAGTTTAAATATATAAAGAATTATTTTATTTTTAATAATTATATGTTAGTTGGTTCAAAACTCATAACATCAGTTACCTTATTTTATAAGTAATTTTATTTAAGCAAGTAAAAATATAAAACATATAAAATAAAAATAAAAATAAATAAATAAATAAATAAATAAAAATAAAATAAATAAACAGATAAAAATAAAAATAAAAACGAATAAAATGAAAAATATAAAAATGAACGAATAAAAATAAAATCAAATATATAATCGGTCCATGGAAATGTGTTATACAAGCCTCTGTTACTCATGTGAAAGCATATAACCCTTTTGAGCTGAATGCCACATAAGTGACTGTTGTTTGTATTCGGTTCATGGGGACTGAACTTGTGTTGCGAATAAGCCTTCACTCTCTTTAGAAGCGACTTATACCTAGAAGAATTGGGTCCGCTGTAAGCCACACACTGAACGGAAGTTTGTGGATCGATTATGGGTGAAGGGAGTATAGTGGTCATCGCGGAGCTAAATACAGGTTGAATAGTCCGTAGGGGGCTACCATATGTTGCGTTATTCAACAACGAATGTAGACTCATGAACTATAAAAATTAGTAGGATAATCGTTATGGAATGGAGTGTTAATGGCGCGGCGGAGTCAAATGAAGAAGAGTGGAATGTGTTGTTCTGGTTTGGAGTGGGAAAATAGAGGCTCTGTCGAAGAACAACTCCAAGTCGGGTTTTGTATGTTCAAGGAAGCGGAGTTCATTGTCATTGAAACTTGAAGCGGAACCTCGAAGCAGAGAAACAGAACCGTGAAGTGTAAGAGTGAACGTGGTTTCGAGTTAATCCGACAGTATATCGCAAGTTAGAAAAGCGGTAAGCTGTAATTCAGAATTTGGAGCGATTCCATAGGTTGGGTGACATGTGGAGGAAGTGGTTTCGCGATACCAATCTCATCGCGCATTATCGTTCGTGCATATAGCCTGCGCGATATCCATTGAACACTGTCGGATCGGTTCATTGGGCGTGAAGAGATGGTGATCGTTGGATGAAAAAAGAAGAAGGTACGTATGATGTGGTCCAATGTTCTGTTGAAGTCGAGTCGGGGTTATATATATATGGTAGCAATGTTCGAAGGGTTCAAAAATCTTGACGATCCAGACTGAAATCGAGAGAAGACTTTGTGTTAACGCCCGTGCATATCAAAGGGTGTGGTCTCCATTGATGTAGATGAATGTAGAATATATCATATTTTTATTGTTGAACTGATAACTAAACTAGAAACAATTTTTGAGGAGACATAATTGTGATATTCTACCATCTTTTGTAAATTACATATTGGAGATTATGATGAGAAGTTGCTTGGACGGGGGAGAAAAAAAAACAATTGAGAAACATGCATTTCATAGGGTACTAAAAAGCCAAAACGAAATGAATTGGAACCCATGAATATTTTTATCATGTTGTGAATTTGGATGGGCAACAAGTTGATTATATGCTTCCATTTTTGTTTCAAAGTACATGGAAATTTTGAAAACTTGATGCCTATTAGAATTTCAAGGAAAAACACAAATGATATCTTCAACTCCATTGTATTGTTATAATTCATCTCCATCTTAAAAAAAATTAAAGTAAATTAAATAATTACATGTATGTGATAATTAAATATAAAATAAATAAATATATGTAATTCATTTTAAGTTTGGATTTATGAAGCATAGAAAAATGTTACATTTGTTAATACATATATTTTTTTAATATAAATAATTTAAAACATAATAAACAATTAAATAATATATATGTATATTAAAAAATTTACCTTTTTGCATTTGCATTTTTTTAATGAAGGAAAGCAATCAACCTCTCTCTAAAATGAGTTGTTGGTACCAAGCCAACCCACATGTATACTCGAGTTCAAAAGACTCAAATTCAATATAACAATATTTAAGACAATATAACTTATCATGTTATTAGCAAGGCTTTGAATATGGGTAGAGAAGATACCAACCATCATATCAACAACTTTTTATAACTCCAATTGACAAATTTAATCTTCTTAATGTCCAATAAATTATATTTAAAATATCTTAAAAATATTAACACTCAATTACACTATAGTATTTTGCATATTCATCATTACTGTAGTGAGAATTTTGAATGTCGAGAGAGCCAATGTTACCATTAAGTTTTAAATTTTGTTATTGTTCACCCAGATTCCAATAATATTTATATCATTCAAAGTTATTTGGGCTTAAATAAAATTTTGAAAATTTTGAAAAACAACCTTTTGTATTCTTTTATATTTAAAATAATAACAAAGTGAACCAGTTAAGATACAAGACAATTCTCAATAAGATTATTAATAAAAACCGATATATCTAATCGATGAATATACATCAAGGAAGAATCTAGTGTTGCCATTCAATATTTACCAAATATATATTAATAATATAATATTTATTGGGCCATTGGAATTACTCACATACTACGCGAATAGCTTTGGCATGCTGATAAACCTTAGGATTTTAGTTTATGTATGGAATGCAGGACGGTTTTAAAGCCACGTAGGTCTCATTGCACATTTGTCAATTTCGACTAATGCCAAAATGTGATCTTTATATGGTGTTATGGCAGCACACTATCAACGATCTTGATTCAGCGTAGACATCCAACGGTGGATAAGGGTTAAGGTTTCCAAATAAGTGACCCTACCCTACCCTTCGCTCATGCTCATTTTCATTTTCATGGTTGTCATTTTTTCCTCTAGAACCTAGTGTCGAGCCACCTGATATCATTGTGAGGTCTATTTTGGTTCATTTTTTATTCGGTTTCGCTCCCTATGTCTCACATAGGCTATTCCAGGTAACATGCCATTTAATTCTTATAATTTTTTTTATTGTTTAAGGTTTTTCACTATATTGATAGTTGCTATCATTTATTCTCTGGTAAATTACAAGTTAATTATTTTTCATGTTTTACAGAGGTGTTGGATCAATTGTCCATGATTCCTCCTCCAATTTTTTCCAATTAAATTTTGGAGATGAGTCGCACTGTCTCCGTAATTCCCTCAATACAAACTTCCCATCTCATTGCGATTTGGGTGTTGGTTAATTTCAGAATGGAAATTTAGAGAATGGTATTCTCTAATTCATTTTATACATTTTCCAGGTACATGCGTAAGCGTAATCAGTTTAAGAGTAATCAGTTTCCTATAGCCATAATCGGTTTCAACGTAATTGGTTTCTTGTAGCCGTGGTGCTTTGCAAATTCGTTTCTCCATGAAGCAAAAGGTAAAAACTATCAAGGGTTATTTATTTTCTGAGTGAAATAGATAAGTTTGGTTTCTCCCTTAAATATCAAGGGTTAAATCCTTTAGAGGAGGTTAAATAAAAACTATTTCTCAGTTATATTTGCGTCAGTTATATTTGTGCGCAAGATATTCCTAGTTATTTAAACTTTTACAATACTATGTTCAGTAACATGAAGTCCTAACCAGGATTTGGCGATATAATCAATAAGGTCGCAGGGTCGCAGAATCTTCGATGTTAATTTCATCATGGATCTCTTTTCCCTCACGCAGAGGGAGTTAACCTCTGTCTGGACTGAAGTGGAGTTTAAAGAGAGAATGGACCGATGGCAATGCGTAAGGATTCCATATCAAAGTCGTGAGGACACTGTAAGATTCGAAAATTGTCCGAATCATAGATTGAGTAGAAGCCACACTGTGTGTTGAAGTCTTGGTGGGCAGTGTTCGAACTAGGAAGGAGAATGAAATCGAATACAACTCTGATGGTGCAGGGAGTTGAATGATTGCTGAGCAGATGCGTTGAAGTGGAACATTGAATGGAGTGGAACCCTGAAGGAAATGACGTGGAACCAGGAGAAGAGTGAACGTTGTTCAAAGCTAAAACCGGCAGTATACCGCGGGGCACAAAGGCGGTAAGTTGTATTTAAGAAATTGGAGCGATTCCATACTCTGGGTGACGCGTGTCCCTGAGCGATTTTGGAAAACCTCCCTCATCGCGAGTTAACAGTAGTGCAAGTAACTCGCGTGATATTGGTTTCACTCGTCAGATCTTTCAAATTGATCCGACGTCGTTTCGACCGTTGGATGGGTGCACTGATTTGACAAATTAAACGTCGACTGTACCGGATAATGTTTAAAACAATAAAATCTAGCAAAAAAGCGTACAACGAATCATGACGTAGCATGACACTGTTTAGATTCTGTCAGTAACGACGAATCTCAACAGTGTCGCTACGAAAAACCCCACAATAGATAACACCTTCGGTGTAAATACGGGTTAGTAATGCCAATAGAATATGTGCCATAAAATATCCATTCGAACTCCATAAAATATATGCCTTATGACCTTGGCATATAATGTGCCACTGTGATAAAATAGATTGGACCCACCGTGAGTTAGAAAATGCCAATTTAAATCGAACTTAGGGTTAATGAATTATGGTATATGTGGAATATTTAAAATAAATTAAGGTTTGAACTAATTAATAATATTAATATATATAATATTATAACATAACATATGATATTTAAATCATATTATATATATATTTCAATCTTAATAAAAATATAATATAATAAAAATAAAAATTTCCATTACATAATATCACAAATCCAATTTCAAACTTAAGAGGTCATTGGACAAATTTTACCTTCACAAACTAAATTGGCGAATCCCAAAGTAACACTTGTCATAGTCCCATTGGACTAAAACTAAATAAGGTTCCATGAATGCTCACTAGATTTCCATGTCATCAACCTGTACTTATTTTGCAAATTTTTAATAAAAATTTCTCTGTTTTGAAACGACGATCAACATACCATAACTCCTTCATCCGAACTCGGTTTTCAACGAAATGAGTTGCGTTGGATTCCTTGCGACAGTTTGGTCGATGTTGTTCTAGTTTCGTTCAATTCTGAGCACTTTTATTTTTGAGCTAAAATATCAAGCCTCTGATCATTCCTCCCCAATAGGATTCTTTTCGACTCCAAAATCTCTTTGATTACTGATTATGTGGATGAGGGTATTATTCCCTCACCCTTCCAGTCTTTATCCACTGAAATTTTCCGAATTTCATCATTTGGAGTTTTTCACAATAAGTCAACTTTTTCCTTGATTCTTGCGACCTTCTCTTGCTGTCATTGACACTGCCATGTTGTAATATTTTTGAATTTGCAGAACAATAATCTATTTTTGCAGAAACCATCTTGTTCCTACCTTTGTCAACAATCAAAGGAAACTTCAAAATTTTCTCACCTTGCACATTGTCACCATGGCGATTTTTAGTTGCTTTTGCCTTGTACTTGCATCGACTCTTGACCAAATATCTTTTCCATTGCCATGTACCTTTTGGAAACCATCAATAAACATTTGTGGAACCCATTCCTTCTTTTCCAAGCTGCTTTGTCACTTTCTCTTTGACCTTTTCACTCTCTTGCATTGGCATCTTGTTTCCAACACTGCTCAACACTAATGTTGTCTGCTGTAAATGTTTTTTGCCTTCTTTCAAAGGCAACCTGTTAACATCCTGAAACAACTCATTACAAGCATAAGCAACTTTTTGAAAAGTGTGATTCAATACATCTCTTTGTTTTATCATCAACAATGTGAAGTTCTGACTTGCATTCACTATCCTCTTCATTTCACTTGCATGTACAAGAGACAAACCTATCTTCTTCTTATGTGCTCTAATAATGTACTCAATACCATCCTTAAACAACTGATACTTTTTCTCATGGTGATGAAATACATCTTTCCTATCATACAGATAAGGACTTCCTAATACAATACTGTATATCTCAAGAAGCACCACATCAAGCTCAACTTCATCAAGAAAGTTTGAGTTAATGGTGAATCTTAGTAAGCACTTCCTTGTAACCTGCAAGTTTGCATTCTTGCATATCCAACCCAAAGGATATGGTCTTGGATGTATAATAGTTTCAAGGTCTAGATGCTTAACCAAATCTTTGGAAATCAAGTTAGCTTGTGACCCACTATCAAAAAGTGTATCAATCTTGGTCTGTTTAGAGACAAATCTAATATGGAAAAGTTTTATTCTTGTATCTTCATCATGAGTATCATTTCAAAAATTTGAAGAACTAGTGCTTGCAACATGTTTACCTTTCAAACCCATGGTTGTAACCTTTGTCTCATCTCCCAAGTCTAACCCTAAGTCATGTTCATCTATAGCAACAGTTTTTCCCTTCTCTTTGGCTTTCAGTCTGTTTGGTTTCAATTCTGGATGAAGTTGCCAACAGTGGTCTTCATCATGGCCAGTCTTTGAACAATTTTTGCATGTGATTTTTTCCTTCTCTCTTTTTACAGAACTATTTATTTTTCCTCTTCTATTTAAAAGTTTCCTTTTCCTTTACCCTCACTTTCACCTTTATCCTCCATGTTTTGTTTCCTCTTGCCTCTAAGTGTGTGGCTTGTACACAAACTTCATCTAAATTGCTTGGGTTAAACATAAGAATAGTATGCTTCAAATAGGAATGTAAACCTTCGATGTATTTCAAGAGCTATCTTGGGAATTCAAATTTATTCCTAGCAACAAAGCTCTATTTCTAAACACATGGGTATATTCTTGAACTGTTTGACCCTTGAGTTGCCTAAAATTTTTCCAACTCATAATAGCTTTTTGCATATAGGCTAGTGGATTAAACTATCTTTTAATGGAATAAATAAACTCAACCCAAGAATGGATATCTTGCCATGGATTCACATTTCCTCTTGAGTCTTTGCTTCTCACCAAACTAGTGCATCTCCTTCTAGCCTTAATGAAGCAAACTAGATCATTTGTCATCTTCATGAAGGTTTTGAATTCTGCAATACACCTGCAATTGACGTATCCAATTGTCAAGCCTCTCTGCATTTACCCCGCCATTGTACATAGTTAGTTCAAACTTAATGTCCAATTTAAGTAATGAAGTTTTTCCTTTTATGGCCTTTGAGTGGAAGATGATGCAGATAGAGATGATGAGGATGATGAGGATGATTAAGATTGCGGTGATGGAGGTGGCTTTCCTTCACTACCCTTTGAACTCTTCTCTTCATCCTTCTTACCATCTGAAGTTCCTTCTCCATGTGGTGGCTTAGAACCTCCTCTTGCTCTTTATGCGGTGAATGTATCAAACATGATTTTAACCATTCTTTGAATGTCATTGATGTCTCTCTTGACATCTTCCTCTTCTAAATTTCCTTGAGTCTCTCCAACACCTGACATAATGGCTAAAGATTCAAGCTCAACTTTTGATGCTTGTACCTCTTCAATCAACTCTGCTTCTTGTACAAATTGCAGCTCTTCAATCTCAGCTTCTTGAGACAAAACTTGAGGTTCTTCAAGTACAACTATGAGTGGAATTTTGGGTGAGGATGGTGCTCTTTTCTCTCCTTCTCCTGGTCCTAATCTCAGGACTTGCAACCAACAATTTCCCATCACCTTTCTGCAAATTTAACCTTGTCAGCATCACAGACTTATAACCATTAAACTTGCACAAAACTTCAAGCAACTATCAAGAAAAATAACCTTTAACAACCTTGTGCTTTGATACCAACTTGATCTGAATTTGAATATTAGTTTTTCTGTGCTAATTTCATTTTCAGATATAAAACTTGTTTACTGATCTTATGCTTTGATGTGCAGGTTCCCTTGTTTCTTATGTGTGTCGAAGAGGTAATTAAAATTGAATATTATGAGCGTATTTGAAAGCATAAAGTAGGAATTTAAACGGCTGAACAACAACAACATAAATGACAACAAACATAGAAAACTGATCCATTAAAATAAAGTTTTGATGAAGGATTTCACCCCCCCTGGGCAACATCTCCTTGGTTCAGTTTTATAGCTTGGGCCTCTGTAATAGCTCAATTGTGCTCAAAATGTTGTTTACATGCATAAAACGCTCTTGGAACCGATTCCAATGAGTTTAAAATGTCGAAATATATCATAAATTACTATTTATTTACTCAATTTGGTTAGCATGTGCTCTAGGCATGACCTTCCCTATTGGTGGCCCTAGGTTTCAAAAATATTCAAGGCAACAAAAAACTCTGTATATGACCTCTTATGTCTCTACAACATATTCCAATAGCTCCAAAACATTAAAATATACTAATAATGACTCTTCCTGCACCCAATTTGGTCGAAAATTGCCTCAATTATGGCAAAAACAAATTCTCCTGCAATTTTGCCTCCAAATTTGGAGAACTGGAGTTAACTCCGACTAAATCTGGAGCTCCACCAATTTTGACGCCATATTAAACTCGTCATTAATTGGAGATAAGCTTCAGATTATTGTGAATTAAGTGTAGTTGATTAGTGCAAAACACATTTAGGCTCTAACCCTCCGCACGGTCATGAAGTAGAGGTCACATAGTGAGGGGCTGGCCCGCGGGCTTGCCCCTCCGTTCCCGCCACTGGAGAAAATTGCGCTTCAAATAGAAAGTCAGAGCTTTCATTTTCAATGTAACGGCCTTTGGCCAATGGTAAAGCATGTGTTTTCTTGGAGAGAGGTCCCGGCGTCGAATCCGATCTCCACCCCATGCATTTTTATTTTGCACATAAAACCTTGGATTAATACATGCGCTGTCGACTTTGATATATCTCTATGATACGTGCCACTGTATTAATATAACTTCAGAACCTTTGCATTATATGCCAATTCAAACAATATTATATGATCCACGACCCATATATGCCAACGCTCCAAACTTAATACGCATTCCTTGACCTTAGTATATATAATACACGCTTGTAATGCTAATAAAATATGTGCCATACAATATCCAATCGACCTCCATAAAATATATGCCTTATGACCTTGGCATATAATGTGCCACCGTGATAAAATAGATCGGACCCACCGTGAGTTAGAAAATTCCAATTTAATTCGAACTTAGGGTTAATGAATATTTAAAATAAATTGATGTTTGAATTAATTAATAATATTAATATATATAATATTATAGCATAACATATGTTATTTAAATTATATATATATATTAAAAAAAACAATAATTTCGAGTACATAATATCATAAACCCAATTTCAATTTTAGGAGGTCATTGGACAAATTTTACCTTCACAAACCAAACTCATGATTCTAGGAATAACACTTGTCACAATCCCCATTGGACTAAAACTGAAGAAATTTCCTTGAACGCTGACTGGGTTGCCATGTCATCAGCGTATACATGTTCTGCAATTTTTTAATAAAAATTTGCTTGTTATGAATGACGATCAACAGACCATGATTCCTTCATCCGATCTCGGTTTTCAACGAAACGAGTTGTGGTGGATTCCTTGTGACAGGCCGCTCGCTGTCATTATAGTTGTATTCAATTTTGAGCACTTTCATTTTTTAGCTAAAATATTGAGCCTTTGATCATTCCTCCCCACTAGAAGCCTTTTGGACCCCAAAATCTCTTTGATTACTGATTATGTGGATGAGGGTATTGTTCCCTCACCCTTCCAATCTTTATCCACTGAAATTTTCCCAATTTCATCATTTGGAGATTTTCACAAAAAGTCAACTTTTTCCTTGATTCTTGTGACCTTCTCTTGCTGTCATTGACACTATCATGCTGCAATATTTCTGAATTTGCAAAACAACAATCGATTTTTGCAGAAACCATCTTGTTCTTACCTTGGTCAACAATAAAAGGAAACTTAAAAAATTTCTCACCTTGCACACTGTCACCATGGCGATTTTTAGTTGATTTTGCCTTGTACTTGCATCGATTCTTGACCAAATATCTTCGCCATTGCCATGTACCTTTTGGAAACCAACAATAAGCATTTGTGTAACCCATGCCTTCTTTTCCAAGCTACTTTGTCACTTTCTCTTTGACCTTTGCGCTCTCTTGCACCGACATCTTGTTTCCAATATTGTTCAACACCACTGTTGTCTGATACAAATATTTTTCACCTTATTTCAAAGGCAACCTGTTAACATCATGAAACAACTCATTACAAGCATAAACATCTTTTGAAAAGTGTGATTCAATACATCTCTTTGTTTGATCATCAACAATGTCAAGTTCTGACTTTCATTCACTATCCTCTTCATTTCACTTGCATGCACAAGAGACAAACATGTCTTCTTATTATGCGCTCTAATAATGTACTCGATACCTTCCTTAAACAAGTGATACTTGTTCTCATGGCGATGAAATACAACTTTCCTATCATACAAATAAGGACTTCCCAATACAATACCATATATCTCAAGCAGCACCACATCAAGCTCAACTTCATCAAGAAAGTTTGAGTTAATGGCGAATCTTAGTAAGCAATTCCTTGTAACCTGAAAGTTTTTATTCTTGCATGTCCAACCCAAAGAATATGGCCTTGGATATCTAATAGTTTCAAGGCCTAGCTGCTTAACCAAATATTCAGAAATCAAGTTAGCTTCTGACCCTCTATCAAAAAGTGTATCAATCTTAGGTATCTTTAGAGACAACTCTAATGTGGAAAAATTCTATTCTTGTATCTTCATCATGAGTATCATTTGAACATTTTGAAGAAATAGTGCTTGCAACATGTTTACCTTTCAAACCCATGGATGTAATATTTGTCTCATCTCCTGAATGTGACCCTAAGTCATGTTTAGCTATAGCAACAGTTTTACCGTTTTCTTTGGCTTTTAGTCTGTTTGGTTTCAATTCTGGATGAAGTTGCCAACAATGGTCTTCATCATGGCCAGTCTTTGAACAGTTTTTGCATGTGAGTTTTTCCTTCTCTCTTTTTACAAAACTATTTCTTTTCCTCTTCCATAAAATTTTCCTTTTCCTTTACCCTCACTTTCACCTTTCTCCTTTATGTTTTGTTTCCCTCTTGCCTCTAAGTGTGTGGCTTATACACAAACTTCATCTAAATTTCTTGGGTTAAACATAAGAATAGTATGCTTCAAATAGGAATGTAAACCCCCAATGTATTTCAAGAGTGTGTCTCGGGAATTCAAATTTATTCCTAGCAACAAAGCTCTCTTTCTAAACTCCTGGGTATATTCTTGAACTGTTTGACCCTTTAGTTGCTTAAAATTTTTCCAACTCATAATAGTTTTTTTCATATAGGCTAATGGATAAAATTGTCTTTTAATGGAAGAAATAAACTCAACCCAAGAAATGGATATCTTACCATGGATTCACATTTCCTCTCGAGTCTTTGCTTCCCACCAAACTAGTGCAACTCTTTCTAGCCTTAATGAAGCCAACTGGATCTTTATGTCGTCTTCATGAAGGTTTTGAATTTTTCAATACACTTCCAATTGACATATCCAATTGTCAAGCCTCTCTGCATTTATCTCACCATTGTGCATAGGTAGTTCAAACTTAACGTCCAATTTAAGTATGGAGTTTTTCCTTTTATGGCTTTTGAGTGAGTGTGAGTGGTCTTTGTGGTGGAAGTGGAAGATGATGTAGATGGGGATGATAAGGATGATGAAGATGGTGGTGATTGAGGTGGCTTTCCTTCACTACCCTTTGAACTCTTCTCTTCATCCTTCTTACCATCTGAAGACCCTTCTCCATGTGGTGGCTTAGAACCTCCTCTTGCTCTTTCTGCAGTGAGTGCATCAAACATGATTTTAACCATTCTCTGAATGTCCTCTGAAATATTCCTCTTCTGAATGTCCTTGAGTCTCTCCAACACCTGGCATAATGGTTAAGGATTCAAACTCAAGTTCTGATGCTTGTATCTCTTCAATCAACTCAACTTCTTGTACAAATTTCACCTCTTCAATCTCAACTCCTTGAGATAAAACTTGATGTTCTTTAAGTGCAGCTGTTGAGCTGCATTTTTGTCCATGTTTTTATGATTCCTATCACATAATTTCATGCTTGTACCTGGTGTTTTTAATCATTATTAATCCATTATGTTGATGATTAGAGGCATTTAGAAATATTAAGTATTAAATTATAAATTCTCGTTATTAATTAATTTAAAAGATGTTTTGTGTAATAGTTTCATTAATAAATGCCTTCTTGGTGGCAGGTGTATAAGTCCAGCACTTTTCCGATTTGTCTTCTCATGGTCAATTTTCCGGATAGAAATAAAGGGACAGATAAAATGTCTGAAGTTAAAAGAGTTATCGATTTCGGATTTCACAATATAGATGGATTGCCCCGACTTGTCCGAATTTCCAAGGAAGCAACCAGTGATTAAATCGATATAGTAACACTAGCCCTCCTCAACTACCAGCATCAACACCACAATGCAAAAATCGCTCTTATCATTTGTAGCCACAGTTACAACAATCACAAACACTCAGTGTGACACCTTATAACTTAAATGTCATTAAGGATGCTGAGCGCATGATTGTTTCATCTCCTTTGGACTTGAATCAAACACCTGAAGGACAATGCCTCGTTGTGCCTATCCTAGTATTAACAAGGGAGCATATTTATGCAATTTCTAAGCTGGTTCAAAGGCATCCGAGGATGTCAAACTGAGTATAAGAAACTCAAGGAAAAATAATCTATTTGTCCCAAACATTGAAGGCCAAGTCTCTGGACACGAAACTTTTGAAGGTGCAATGGTTTTGGAGGCAACATCAAGTTTCTGCGAAAAACCAATTGCAACACTGAACTTTTCATCCTTGTATCCATCAATCACGATGGCATATAGTCTTTGTTATCATAGTTTGGTGAGGACAACAGACATTGCAAAATTCAATCTCCAGCCAACGTATGTAAAACACCATCGGGTGAGACTTTGTCAATACAACCTTACAGAAAGGGGCCAGTTTGTGTTGGGGCAACTCGCTCCTAGGAGAAGTCTGGCCGCCAATTGCATTTGGGGCTTCCACTGCTTCCAAGAATGAACGTGTTAGTAGAATGGTGTGCTTGGTCATCTGCAAGCACCACCGCCTCTGGAACTTCATATTTAAGCATATTACAAGAGACAAAATTAGGAAATTTTCTGATTGACCGGTTATTGTGCCACACCCACCACGCTGCTTGGCATACTGTCATATGTAGATACCTGCCTGAAAATTGTGGGAAAAACTAGACTGGAAGATCACCATTTACCATGGAAGTGATGACGAATTTCTTCCCCATCAATGCAACTTGGCTCTCAAGTCTAGAATCCCTCGTCCCCAAGTAAAATCCGATCACATTACCATAGTTCTAGGCATACAGAGCACATTTTCCAGAGAACTGGAAGAAATATGGAAGGAACAATAAAAACAATCATTAACAGGAATCTCCACGATGTTCAACGCCAACGTTGAAAGGGTCATCACCTCATCACATTGTGCGTTAAGGCACCAATCCTAGGTTGAAGCTCGCCGGATGTGCGTTGTCTCTGCCAGCAAGGCATGAGACCAAATTCTTCCAGAATCCTGACTGCACCAGCTCAAAACTAAATTTGAAATAAAATCACATTGTTTTGATTTTGTTTAATTTGTATTAAAAAAATCTCCCAAATTTGTATTGTGTGTAACTATCGACCATTGAATTAGAGCAGCGCTGCTGCTATAAAGCAGAAACTGCGCACAAAGGAAAGGGGGATAAACATTAGTTCGTCCATCAATTAGACAGGGGCAAAATTTCTCAGATGTAGAGGGCGTTCTTCCATCAATTAGACAGATATATATTTCTCAGAAGCAGAAAGTTAATCCATCATTCAGATGCAGAGATGTAATTAGTGGTAGTCCGTCAATTAGATGGAGGAGTTAGTCCGTCAAGTAGATAGAGGAATTTCTTAGTTGTAGAAGCAGAATTCCTGAGATGTAAGTCGAATTCCTCAAATGTAGAACCAACATCAAATTTGCAGAGGAGAATGGATTATAATGGGAGCATAGGAATACAACGATTTCAGAATGTGAATATGGAATTACAACGTATTTTAATAGTTTGAATTTGAATATGGAATGAGAACAGATTTAATGCTTTGAGTTTGAGTTGGTTTGCATTACCTAATTTCTTTGAACGTTTGCAAGACTTTATAATGAGTGTTTGATTTGTTTTCGCATGACTTCACCTAGTAATTAGATCTCTTTTTAATTAGAGTTTCTCTTATTTTTCAAGTATAATCATTTATTTATAAGTTGGAATGCAGATTTGATTGTGCAAGTAGCAGTGATTTAGTTTTCATTATTGATTGACATGATTTTGATTTAGTTTTAGTTATTGAGTTACATGATTCGATTTTGAAGTAGGCTTGCTTTTTAATAGTTCATTTTCATTTAGATTAAAATATTCAAATAGAAGGTTTCTCATAGATTAATTGTAATGTTATTTTTAATAGGATCTTTTAAATTTATTTTACATAGAGTGAAGTAGTTTTATTTTAGCAATAATTAGAACTTTATTTTGTTAGTTTGAATCTTGAATTTATTAGGAAGAGTAGTTATAGTTAGTTTAATTTGTGAGATTGTCATTAGAATAATGTGTGATCTTTTTACTTATTAGTTTCAAGTTAGTGAGAAGAGTTAATAGATTAGTTTTTTCAAGATATCATAGGAGATTTAAAAAGTATAATTCGAGTGCAAGAATGATTTAGAATTGCTTTGTATTTCCTTATAGTTTAATCACAGTATGGAGTTTGCTTGATAGGAATTAGTTCAGTGAGTTTCATTTTCAAGATTTTTTATTTGTGAGCAAATGTGTGTTTCATTCCAGCACCTAGTTTATCATTACAAAGGAATATATTTATACTTTGACTATTAAGTTGAACCAATACGCAGTACAACTCACGTTTACGACTCCCGATTGATAATTAATATTGAGAGGTTTAATCTGACAATTAAACCAACCAACAGCAGCTATGAGTGGAATTTTGGGTGAGGATGATGCTCCTTCAGCTCTCCTTCTTCTGGTCCTAATCTCAGGACTTGCAACCAACAATTTCCCTTCATATTTCTGCAACTTTAACCTTGTTAGAATCACAAATTTGCAACCATTAAACTTGCACAAAAATTAAAGCAACTATCACGAAAAATAACCTTTAGCAACCTTATGCTCTAATACCAAATTGATTTAAAATTTGAATGTTATTTTCGTTGTGCTAATTTCGTTTGCAGATATAAAACTTATTTACTGATCTTATGCTTTGATGTGCAGGCTCCCTTGTTGCTTAGGGGTGTCGAAGAGGTAATTAAAACTGAATTTTATGAGTGTATTTGAAAGCATAAAGCATGAATTTAAATGGTTGAACAACAACAACATAAATTGTTGAAAATGCAACAAGATGATGGAGCTTAGTGAAAAGAAGTTGCCTTCACTAAGTGGGCCCACAGGCTATTTTTGGCGCAAAGTCTATTTTTAGACTATGTATTTTTTTAGACATATGGATCATGGTCTATGAGTTGCAGGATTCTATTTATGGATGATTGGTCAAGTTGGTAAAAATAGATGGACCTCTATTTTTAGACATTGGGCAGAATCTATTTTTAGACTGCCGGGCTAAAAATAGAACAGTCAAATATTATTAACCCTTAATAATATTTAGACTATAAACATTATCTTATCCTCTTGGAGCACTTTAGTTTGATGCTTGTATGTGGCACATGCAGCTGAAAGAAGGAATTATGCTATTCCTAGGGGTTATTTGAGCTATTGCATGGTTGACTTCAGTTAGAACTCATGTGGCAGAGTTTGGTGGAGTTGATGAGACAGTTGGTGGAGTTGTGTTCGATTTAACTTAGTTGAACTATTTGTATTTAGTCTAACTGATAAATACACTAGTGATGAGTGGTGTGAATTAATTATTAATTAATTCACTAATTATTAACTCATAAATCAACTAAATAATACATCAGTTAACTGCAGTGCATGGACAGTTCAGTGGAGACCAGTGTTAGAGGTGGGTGAAAGGGTGAGTCTACAATCAGTTGTGACTATAGCTGTGCATGAGATTTGCACACACATTGATTGAGATTTCCAATGAGGATTGCGCAGTACAAGCCAGTGGGATTTGAACTTGGATCTCATCATTATTCATCTTGGATTGCGCAGTAGAGGCAGGCAGACAGGTGGAGGAGATTTGAACTTGTGACTTGTTCATATCTGAGCTAGTTTGTGTGTAGCATGTGAGATAGTGCTGAGAGCTGTGAGGAGCTTTGTGCTATGTATTGTTACATTTTCTCTATCATTATAATATACAGATAGTTGGGGGTTTTCATCTGTATGCTTTCCCCATTACATACTGTGTTATATGTGTGCTTGATTATGTTTTAATGTGCGCATGCGACTGCTTCTATTTCCGCATATTGATGATCAATCGTAGAAGAGGTTATGTATTATGCATGAAGCTTAAATAGTGTGTAATCAGGATAATCTCGGTGAATAATTCAGCTATTATTCAAATTTCTACATGGTATCAGAGCGAAATTGATCATCGGATCTATTACAATGATTACAATTTATTTCGGTAGACAGAGTCTGTAAGCGGGCCAGGTAGCCTCTGGATCCATCCTTTCTCTGAAAGGTGATATATCCAGTAAATGCCCCTACAGTCGATCTCTGTGCTAGAAATACTTTGTTCTCACAGATCGGAAGCGTTTGAGTTTTGAGCTGGTGGAATTCAAATTTGCATCAGGATTTGGAATTCAAATTTGCAGAAATTTTCTTGGTGTCAAAGTCAAAATGTCTTTCAATGGATTGCGACTGGAGTATGCCCTTGAGGGAAGCTCGAATTAGGTTGCATGGAAGGATAGAATGGAGGCGGTATTAGATGATAACGGGCTGAAGGAGTTCATAGAAGCTGAGGTTCCAAAGCCTACTGATGTTGCTCAAGTTGAGGCTTGGCAAAAGAAGATGGCAAAATGTCGAAGGATTCTGTTGGAGGGCGTGAAGGATCACATTGTATCCAGCATGCATGGAAAAGCTTCTCCATACTTGATGTGGAAAGCGTTGACAGATTTATTCCAAAGCAAGAGCGACCAGAGGAAGTTGGCGCTCAAGGATAAACTCAAACACATAAAGATGGAGAAAGGCGACAATATGCCCAAGTACCTCACGAAGTTCATCCAATGCAGGGATGAGCCAGGAAGTGTGGGGGTGACTGTAGATGATGAGGAATTGGTGAGGTTGGCTCTCCTTGGTCTTCCGAAGAGTTGGCATGCCTATCAGGATTCTGTCAATGGTCGGGAGAAATTGCCAGGATGGGAGCGACTTTGGTTGGATCTTGTGCAAGAGGAGATAAGGCGGAGTACCAGGGACGGATCTTCATCAATAGCATCTGATGAAGAAAATTGCGCTTTGGCTGCCAAAGCAAAGAAGGGGAAGAGCAAGAAAGCTTCTCATTCCGGTGCGAAAGGCAAGAAGCAGGACATGTCCAAGGTGAAGTGCTTTCACTGTCACCAGCACAGACATTATGCCACAAATTTTCCGCAGAAGAAGAAAAATAAGCAAGCTGCTGGATCTGCAGTGGGAAAGGCCTTAGCCTCGCAGTTTGAGTTGGATTTTTCGCTGATCACATGCTTGGTCTCAAGTGTGATGGGATCAGTATGGTTCTTGGACAGTGGTGCATCTTTTCACATGACTGGAGATCGAGATTTGTTTTCAGATCTGGATGAGAAAGATCTTGGAGTGCACATTGAGATGGGCGATGATGGTAGATACAGTGCGACCGGTATCGGTACCATTTCCTTTAAGAGGGAGTCTGGTAAACCCTTCGTATTGAAGGATGTGATGCATGTTCCAGGATTGAAGAAGAATCTAATCTCTATGGCGATGTTAGAAGACAAGGGGTACGATGTTGTCTTCAGCGAAGGAAAGGCTTTCCTGCGCAGTAAGACAACTGGAGAAACCTGGAAGATAGGGGTTCGAGTCAAGAACCTTTATCAGTTTCAAGTAGATGGCTGCGCAACAATGGCATGCAAGGCGGAAGGAGTGGTGAGCCGGGATGATGGCGAGCTGTGGCACCAGAGATTGGGCCACCTTCACCATGGAGCTTTGAAGATATTGCAGCAGATTTCTACTGGGCTTCCTAAGGGCACTCTTGCACATTCAGATCAGTGCAATGGGTGTACCTTGGGAAAATTTGTGAAAGCCACCTTTCACGAGAAGGATAGTCGCGCCACGACGATCCTTGAGAGAATTCACATAGACGTGTGTGGACCTTTCTCAGTAGCTTTGACAACAAAGCACAGGTACTATGTGATCTTTGTTGATGATTATTCTTAGAAGTGCTGGATCTTCTTCATGCAGAAGAAGAGCGAGACATACTCAAAGTTCTGTGAGTTCAAGGTGCTAGTTGAGAAGGAATCGGGGAAGCATGTGAAGGCTCTTAGGAGCGACAATGGTGGTGAATTCATCTCTGGCGAATTCAAAGACTTTTGCAGCACAGAAGGGATTCGAAGAGAGCTCATAGCACCTCATAACCCACAGCAGAATGGGGTTGCTGAGCGGAAGAACAGAACGATCGTGGGTGCTGCACGGGCGATGTTGCATGATCAGGGCCTACCCATTCACTTGTGGGCGGAGGCATGCAATATTGCAGTATATGTGTAGAACCGTTGTCCTCACAGGATACTTGGCATGAGTACACCCGAGGAGGCGTTTTCTGGTAAGAGGCCTGATATTTCCCATTTGAGGATTTTTGGTTCACCTGTTTACATTCATGTGATGAAGGATGCCAGGAAGAAGCTGGAGCCGACCGCAGAGGTTGGGATATTTTTGGGATACACTGATACGCCCCACAACTATCGTGTGTATTTTCCAGACAGTCGCAAGACTGTTGTGCGACGGGATATCAAATTTCAGGAGGAGAAAGCCATGAAGTGTTCGCTTGAGAGGGAGCCACACTTGCATGCAGATGAGGAGCTATTAGTTCCTAAGGATGAGCTTCGGGATGTGGATCAGCCACAAGAGGAAGTTCATGGAGTGGAAGAGACCACTCATGTAGCGCCAACCATCAGAGGGCGCAAGCACACTACAGAAGCTGAGCGACTGGCTCAAGATGCAGAGAAGGTTGTAGGACCACCTACAGCACAGCGCAGACAGAGACAGTCACTGGACCGGTACACTGGATACATGGCTCTTGTGAGCAAATGTGTCATGACAGAGCCATCCTCTTTCGAGGAAGCTGTGGAGGACCCCGCATGGGTAGATGCCATGGTGGAAGAGTATGATTCGATTGTCAGAAACAGTGCATGGGATATTGTCCCAAGGCCGGAAGGGAAATCGGTGGTGGGTTCGAGATGGATCTACAAAGTGAAGCAGGCAGCTGACGGGAGTGTGGAGAAGTACAAGGCAAGATTTGTTGCCCGAGGCTTTTCAGAGATAGAGGGGATCGATTTATGAGACCTTTGCACCTGTCACAAGGTATTCTTCCATACAGACGATTCTTGCTCTCTCAGCGTAGATGGGGTGGCACATTCATCAGATGGATGTGAAGATTGTGTTCCTCAACGGAGTCATTAAGGAGGAGGTGTACATAGGGCAGCCCGAAGGTTTCAAGATCTTCAGCAGCGAGTCGCATGTGTGCAGGCTCAAGAGGGCGTTGTATGGGTTGAAACAAGCACCTCATGCTTGGTACACATGGATAGACAGTTATTTCATCGGACTTGGATTCTCCAAGAGTGAGGCGGATCCTAAGCTATACCAGATTGTGGTGGAGGGTAAGTTGTTGATCATTGTACGTATGTAGATGATCGATATTGACGGGTGATGAAATTTGTTGATACTTTCATGCAAGGAGGATCTTGCTAGAGTTTGAGATGAAGGACTTGGGCCTCCTTCATTATTTCCTGGGATTGGAAATTTGGCAGCGCAGTGATGGACTATTTGTTTCTCAGGGTAAGTATGTCCGGGAGATACTGGAGAAGTTCAACATGCATGGCTGCAAGCCTGTTGATACTCCTCTTCTGGAGGTTGGAGGAAGAAGGATGCTACTTCAGCGGAGGTAGTGGATGCCACTGTTTATCGACAGTTGGTGGGGTCGCTTATGTATCTGGTCGATACACGACCCGATATATGCTATGATGTTAACCAACTTTCAAAAGCTATGGTTAAGCCAACCAAGCTCTTCTGGAAGTCAGGCAAGCATGTATTGCGTTATCTTAGAGGCACATCGGGATATGGATTGTGGTACAGACAGGAGGATGAGGTGAAGCTATGTGGCTTCACGGATGCAGATTGGGCGGGGAGCCCAACGGACAGAAAGAGCACATCTGGAGGGATCTTTAGTATCGGGTCGAAAACAGTTTCTTGGTACAGCAGGAAGCAGAGATCCGTGGCTTTCAGAGTTCTTGGTGAGTATATGGCGACAAGCTTGGGCGCATGCGAGGCCATATGGATAGGAAGATCTTGGTCGGTGTTGTTGGTCACACTTGGAGATAGGAGCCCCTCTTGTGATTTAGATTTATTGTGATAACCGAGTGACATTAAAATCTCGGCTAATCTAGTATTTCATGATAGATCCCAACAAATCGACATCAGGTACCATCATATCAGAGATTGTGTTCAGCGGAGAATCATGTTACTTTCATATATTCCCACGGAGGATTAGGATGCTGACATCTTGACGAAGGCGCTCACCAGGAGCAAGTTCGAATTCCACAGAGGCAGGATAGGGGTTGCGGATAATCCATATCTTGTTGAGAGGGAGTGATGAAAATGCAACAAGATGATGGAGCTTAGTGAAATGAAGTCGCCTTCACTAAGTGGGCCCGCAGGCTATTTTTGGCGCAAAGTCTATTTTTAGACTATGTCTATTTTTAGACATAGGGATCATAGTCTATGAGTTACAGGATGATATTTATGGATGATTGGTCGAGTTGGTAAAAATAGATGGACCTCTATTTTTAGACATTGGGCGGTTTATATTTTTAGACTCCCGGGCTAAAAATAGAGCAGTCAAATATTATTAACCCTTAATAATATTTAGACTATAAACATTATCTTATCCTCTTGGAGCACTTCAGTTTGATGCTTGGATGTGGCACATGCAGCTGACAGAAGGAAATACGCTTTTCCTAAGGGTTAGTTGAGCTATTGCATGGTTGACTTCAGTTAGAACTCATGTGGCAGAGTTTGATGGAGTTGATGAGACAGTTGGTGGGGTTGTGTTCGGTTTAACTTAGTTGAACTAGTTGTATTTAGTCTAACTGAAAAATACACTAGTGATGAGTTGTGTGAATTAATTATTAATTAATTCACTAATTATTAACTCATAAATCAACTAAAGAACACATCAGTTAACTGCAATGCATGGACAGTTCAGTGGAGACCAGTGTTAGAGGTGGGTGAAAGGGTGAGACTACTATCAGTTGTGACTATAGCTGTGCATGAGATTTGCACACACATTGATTGAGATTGCCAATGAGGATTTCGTAGTACAAGATATTGGGATTCGAACTTGGATCTCATCATTATTCATCTTGGATTGCGCAGTAGAGGCAGGCAGACTTGTGGAGGAGATTTGAACCTGTGACTTGTTCAGATCTGAGCTAGTTTGTGTGCTATTGGAAATGCGGTACTTGTAGGGGAGTATTGTACTAGTTGTTACATGTTATCTATCATTATAATATCTAAGATATTTGGGGGTTTTCAGCTGTATGCTTTCCCCATTACATACTGTGTTATATGTGTGCTTGACTATGTTTTAATGTGCGCATGCGACTGCTTCTATTTCAGCATATTGATGATCAATTGTAGAAGAGGTTATGTATTATGCATGAAGCTTAAATAGTGTGTAATCAGGATAATCTCGGTGAATAATTCAGCTATTATTCAAATTTCTACATAAATGACAGTAAACACAGACCATAACTCCTTCATCCGAACTCAGTTTTCAACGAAACAAGTTGCATTGGATTCCTTGTGATGGACCGGTCGCTGTTGTTTTGGTTTCATTCAATTCTGAGCACTTTCATTTTTTAGCTAAAATACTGAGCCCCTGATCAAGCGAACTTGTATGGTGTGCCACATGTCACCGTTTCGGCCTTCGGCTCTGGAATCGATACATAAAAAACTAAAGTCCGTGCACTTTTGGCCAATTTTTACAGAATTCCAATATGATGCCTGAAACGAAAGTTATGATGATCTTCCCTTGCTCACCTATTTGAGATGAAATTTTGGAGTCTGCCAAAACCCTAACTTCCACAGATCATATATCTGAAAATATGGCGAACCAAGAACTAAAATTTTTACATGACGTTCCCCAGGATTTTGGGTCATATGGGTTTTTTTAGCTTATGAACCTTTGTAGAAAAAAATTTATAGAGAAAATGCCACGATGACCTATTTGCAGCAGCAAAACCCTAGAATCCAAAGCTCTGATACCAAATGTTATGAAAACAGCTCACAAAATAGAAGAAAATACAGATCTATGACTTAGAAATCCGCCTCTTCGAGGGGGAAACCTCCTTTACATTACATAAATGAACAATTCTTGGATGATACAAATGACAAAACCTTCTTTCTATATATTGGAGTCCAAGGGGTCACAATAAATAATCCTAGCCGACATAATAATAATAATAATGTGGGGGCACAACAATAACAATAGTGGGCTTCTATGGGGTACAATAATAAAAAAATGGGAACTACTTTGGCACAACAATAACAATAAAAGGGCTACACTGACAATAAAAATAAGGGTATACAAAAGTATTATAGGGACCTAGTAACCAGCAAGGGTAACCAAGTCATTGACACAGAACCCACTGCGACGGTAGCCACCACCAAGCTCCAAAAGATGGAACCCGAAGATCCATAGGAGGGGGAGCGCCTCTTTCATTCACAATTGTGGGTGTAGGTCTCGTCGCTACAATTCATTGTCAATGTCAAGAGCCAAATGAACCTCATTTTGGAAGAGGTCGCGAAGAGGTTGGGTCTACCGACCACACCACACCTGTAACCATACACCATCGGGTGGCTTCACCAAGGACGAGATCTTCGCGTCAACCAATAGTATCGTCTTCCCTATAGCATCAAGCCCTTCACAGATGAGATATTGTGCGATAGAGCTCCTCTTGAAGTTTCTGATGTATTATTATGCCAACCATACTTGTGGAAGCGTCATGCCATGTATGTGTCTAGACTTGCCACTGTTATTATTTCTTTGGGTAATAAGTTATATAGGATACCGGAGGTAGCCTTGCCTACTGCCTTCTCTTTGATATCTGTTAAGAAAGCAGTAAGATCATCTCCCAGAACAGGAATTTTGTTTTCTTTTTTATTCGCTTTCAAAGTAAGGGAAAGATTGTAGCCACATCCATGGCCCCCGGGAAGGGTTCCTCCATGTAGCAGAAGCAAGTGGATATGGTCATGGAGGAATACAAGGACATCTTCTCCTCACCCACAAGGGTACCCTTGCACTTTCATGTCAAGCATTCAATCGATCTAATTCTCGGAGAACCTCTACCCAATGACCTGATATATTGTTGCTCCATTCGGGAGAATGAAGAAATCAAGCGGCAAATCCAGGAGTTGCTGCAAAAAGGGAACATCCGACCAAGTTCCTCACCTTGTGGGAGTTTGATTATACTTGTAAAGAAGAAGGATGGGACCTAGAGTCTCTGCATTGATTATCAAGCACTAAACAAAATCAGTGTTAGGAACAGGTATCCAATCCCACAGGTTGATGACCTTCTGGACCAACTTAAGGGGCCCAAATATTTCAGCAAGATTGATCTGAAGTCTGGTTATCACCAGGTTCCAATAGATCCCACAAATGTATGGAAGACCGCCTTCAAATCCAAAGAAGGCCTTTTTTAATGGTTGGTTATTTCCTTTGCGTTGACAAATTCCCCTGCTACTTTTATGAGACTAATGGATGACATCTTGCGTTCCTTCACCAACTAATTCATGGTTGTTTATCTAGACGACATCCTCATCCTCAGTAAGAGTTGGGAAGAACACTTGCAACATATTTGATAGGTCCTTCAAACCCTTCGGCAACACAAATTGTGTTCTAACTTGGAGAATGCACGTTTGGCATGAGCTAGGTCCAATATATGGGTTACATAAGAGATGAGCATGGCATGCATGTGAATTCGACTAAGATCCAAGTCATTTGTGATTGGACAGACCCGACGACTCTAACAGAGCTTCACAACTTTTTGGGCCTTGCAAATTTTTATCGGAGGTTCGTGTTGGGGTTCTCCCATATCACTTGGTCTTTGAGTCAAATTACTAAGGGTGGGGCGAAAACAAAGTTTTCCTGGTCTGAATCCCAACAAAAGGCATTCGTTGAGTTGAAGCACTACCTCTGCTCTGCACCGGTACTCACACTACCAGACCTGTAGTAGACATTTGAAATTGAGACAAGCACCTCTAACTATGTTATCGGTGCAGTCCTCACCCAACACGGGCATCTAGTGGCCTATCATAGTGAGACACTTTTTGATGCACTTCAAACGTACCCCACCTATGATAAAGAGATTTATTTTGTCATGCAGGCTTGTCGGCAATGGAAGCATTAAATTTTGGGGAAGGAGACGGTCATCCACACCAATCACTGACCTCTTCAGTTTATATAAGCACAAGGGAAGTTGCAGAACGATCGCCGTCATAATTGGTTTACATATCTGCAAAAATTCCACTTAAACATTAAATACAAAAAGGGTAGCACCAATCATGTTTCAGACTGCCTCAGTCAACCCCTAGTTGCAGCATTGACTACTGTTCTCAAATCTTGTGTCCATGAGACCTCTGGATGGCCGCAATTATACAAAAATGATCCAGAGTTCTCCTCCGCATACTAGATGCTAGTATATGGAAAGAAAGTTCCTGATTTCCACCTCCATGACGCATTATTATGCCACCTGGGCCACATTTGTGTTCCTTCAAGCGAGTGTGCCAATCTGATTTGGGAGGCACACTATAGTCGAGTCGCAGGACACTTTGGTGTGGAGAAAAATGTGGTTGTACTACAAAAGTACTTTTATTGGCCAAAACTCCGACTATATATTGGGAAATATATCAGATGCTACACTACCTGTGTCATCGCCAAAACAACCATCAAGAAGCAAGGCTTGTACACTCCTCTTCCTACTCCTAGCCAACCTTGGGAATCCATCTCCATGGACTATATGTCTGGCCTCCCTTCTACCAAGCACGGTAATGACTATGTTTTTGTGGTCGTGGGAAAATTTTCTAAGATGGCTATATTGGCAGCCTGTAAGAATAGCATCATGATAGAGGACACTACCAAACTCTTCTTTGAACGAGTGTGGATACATTTTGGGATCCCACACAACATTACATCAGATCAGAATAGCAGGTTCCCAAGCACATTTTGCTCAAGGCTCTGGACACTATTGGACACCAAACTCACCAAGTCGACTGCATTCCATCCACAGACTGATGGCCAGAAAAAGTTTGTCAACAGGATGATAGTGCACATACTCTGCATGTACAACTCCAACCATCCGCGAACTTGGGATGAGAGCCTCCCCTATGTGCAACACAGTTATAACAGAGCTCTCCATAGCTCGATTGGTTGCAGTCCCTTTCAAGTGTGTTTAGGATTTCAACCATTATGTCTGATTTATGTTGCCATACCTCATGCGACTACACAGACATAATCCATTCATGTACTATCTGAGGCTGATAAAGCAACCAGATTTATTGAATGTATATAACACATCTTTCAGCTGGTTCACGACATCTTGGAGAAGTCCAATGCCAAGTACAAGCAGCGACATGATCAACATCAGGTGCCACACAAGTTTCAGGTGGGCGACAAAGTTTGGTTGTATTTGCAAAAATAACGCCTAACCAGAGCTCATCGGAAGATTGGACCACTCAGATATGGGCCTTACACCATTATCAAGGTTGTGGGAGACAGTGATTTTGAGCTCGACATTTCCCCATTCATTGGCCTGCACCCAATGTTCAATGTGGATCGCCTTTTTCCGTACTTTCCACCATTAATGGACACATCAAACATTTTAGAACAAATCACACCAACCGAGCTAAACCCCGACTGCATGGAAAAAGCCACAACTGATCGGATCATGGACACATAGATCAAGAACACTCACCAGCAGAAGATGCAACTGTATCGGGTTGTCTCTAGTGTTCTATTTTTCCTAGTATAGTTTTGTCACTCCTATTAAGGGTGATTTTTAATGAGTTATATATATGGCACTAGATTGAGGAACAATGTTTTATATACATAATTATATTTCCTCTTATGTTTATGTATGTCATATTGATAACTGGATTGGGTAAAAATGTTTTATATACATAGTTATATTTCCTCTTATGTTTATGTATGGAAGATTGATCACTGGTTTGGGAAAAATGTTTTATATAGTTGTATTTTCCCTTATGTGTGGTATATTTGATTATGTGTTTTATATGGTGTTATGCATATGTTTCTCTTTTTGCATCTGAATTATGTATTAGGTGTATGACATGGATGGTGATCCTGGATTGAGACACATAGACCCATGGATGGTCATGGTTATGTGGAACAAATGGTTAAATTATGATTTATGGATGATACATGACTTGTATGATTATATACATGTCTAAAATTGTACTGAGCAGGATGTGGTAGGGGACTTGGTCATTTTCCAACAAGGATGTTCAATTATGAATCACTGTGGAAGTCATTTCTTCAAAACCTAAATGAATGTCGAAGTCATGCACCATTATTGGTAAAATGTGATTAAGTTAATTTCATTATGAAATTCAAATGATTCCTTTGATCTATGAGATTGTGATGTGTGCAGGTCTTCGAACAAGGCCTTACCAGTGAACCATCAAATGGGTAAAAGCTCACAATCAGTACCATAAGGAGAAATGCAGAGTTTCAAAGCACAGTAAATGAGAAAGCATGGAAATTAGGGCGTGGAGTCCTAAATCCAAGAAATATAAAGACGTGGAGTCTTGTATATTTAGAGCACAGAGTATTGAATATGTAAAAATATCAAGTTGTGGAATCTTGGATCTTTGGAGTAGATTAGAGCGCGAAGTCCTCAATCTACTAAGGCACGAAGATGCATGAAATAGGGGTGTGGAATCCCTGTTCTCTGAAATAAAAATACCACTCATTGATAAATTTCCTTAAATAAAATCTCAATCTGACAATTCTGGAATGAATTTCTAAAAATAGAAAGTAATGTCTAACATATTAAGCATGAATTTCCAAAAATAGTAAATATCCTTGCATAAATTGGTAAACAAGCATAGTTGAAGGAAATTCAATTAACTTATCATTAATCAATCCTAATAGTTCAATATTGACTTAATCCTCAATATTATTAATATTATCATTATCTTTTATGAGATTATGATATTTGATTAAAAGAGAATTACAAATTAACTTCATTTATTCAATCACTTCCCACCTCTCTCCTTCATAAATTTCATGGCTCTATGTGACTCTCTCTATTTTAAATATTAAATTACACTCTCTTTTATGCACTCATACAAGAATGGCATATTCCTCTTACACTCATTAAATATATGTCATAAAATATTCCTATTAGACTCTCTTTAATGCAGAGGTTACACGCTCCTTAAATAAGGCATGCATGCCTCTCCTTAATGGCATAAGTTACACTCCTCTAAATGGAATACAATGCATGCATATTACTCCTCCTTTATGACAATAATTTGTTGCTCCTCCTATATTAGAGTCTCATGTATTCTCACTTGGGGGAGAAGAGTGATGCCAAGAGGGAAGAGACTTGAGGAAGATTGTGAGAAGGAGAGATATGGAGAATATCAAATTGCTTCCAAAAAAAATCTGAAATCCTTACTAAACTACTAAGTATCTCCATCTATTGAGATTGGACATGAGTGGTATTTGGAGGAAGTGAAAACTATCTCCCTTAGTTTGCCTTGCATATCTCTTTGTTGTTGTATTTTGGTACTGCCTGTGTGCTTTTGTAGCTCGGGGGTTCCAGGGGGAGAAGTTCTTCTTGGATATGGTTGGGAGGAAAACCAGATGGTTCATAATGAGTTGGTAAGGATATTGGCGCTGGAGCATAATCTTATTGGAGCTAGAGCATACGTCCATCCTTTTGGAGTTGTACAATTTCACTGTCACGTATGTGGATCGAATTATATTGTGTATTTTTGTAGTTCATTTCATAGTTTTTGCTGGTTTTGTTGTTTTTTGAGACTTACATGTATATGAAGTGTTGCACACCAAATGTGAAGAATTTTGTAATGGTTGTTGAAGCGTTTCTTGTATAGTGTTGAATCGATTGACTACAAGTACTAATGGATGAAGCATGTAGGCTGCCATGAATTAGATGGAAACATTTTAATGTCTTAAATTCTGTTTTTCCTCCTCTTTGTACAACTCTAGATAAGTTTTCGTACTATGTGTTTGACAAAAGTCATAAATGAGATTGTAGGATTTTTGGGTTGTTGTTGTTTTGAAGAATCACATTTCTGGGCATCCCTGTTGCGATTTAGCTCAACTTTAGGGGGTATCCATACCGATAGACAATTTCACCCTGACTTTGATTTCAAAAATCAAGTTTTCAGACACCGATTCCCAACTCTGCTCTGTTTTGCAGATTTGCTGCTGCATGTAGGAACCATTTGTTGCTTTGTTTTGCTGTTTGGTTCTTTTTATTTTGGATCTGCTTGATAATTTATACTGACGAATCTAATATAGGCTAACCACTTGTAAATTGTGTTTAAAGTCTAAAATGGTTAAAACTTTGAAAATTTAAATAACTTTATGGCAACTTGTTGTATGACTGCCAACTGTTTGTCAAAATTCCCCAATGGCTGTACCTTACAACTTGTGAGCTATGTGCAAAATTCCTAAATATTTATATTCATTTATTGGCATAGATTCAACAATGAAGATGTCTGATAGTCTACTTATATCTTGAGTTCAATTATTGGCATTACTCACAAAAAAAATGAAGTCATGTAATTTTGCATTCGTGTTAGTTAATTGTTGTGAAAACACCTTAAAGAGAGCATGGTTGTAAGTGTTTGACAAAATGCCTCAATGGTTGTACATTTCATGCTTGTAAATTGTTTGTCATAATGTTTCAATGGTTGCATATAATTACGTTTATGAATTTTCCATAAAAAGGGCTTAAGTTAATTTAGGATTTGCAACCAAGGTATTTCTAGCGTATTAACTCCATTGAGTTATAGGGTCCTGCTGAAAATTCACAATTGGGGTGAGTAATTTGTTGTAATATTATCTTACATATGAATTCCTAATTATTGGATACCAACCCTATATAAATTTTATTATCCTTTTAAGCAAATAATTCATAAGCATGTTATTTAGAACAAAATCAAATTAGTCATTGTTGAACACATTTAATTACAACATAATTAGCAATTATCTTATTGTAAATTGTAGTTCATAAACGCTGATAGTTATTCATCCCACTAAATACTTTATATTTTGAAGGTGATTTTAGTCTTGAAAAACAAGTATTATGGTTGTATGTTTTGGATCTTGATAAACCTTGAACCCTGTAGCTTTGAGGATAAGTTAGTAGAATTTAGGGTGTAGTGTAAAGGACACCTATAACGTTTATGTCCTACAAAAAATAAAATAAAAAATAAAAAAAATTATCGAATTTTGATTAAATATAATATTTCTCTATAATAATTATGGTAGGTAAGGCGGGACCTTACATATGGTATCAAAGCCATGTTTAAAACTCTAGGACCTAGGGCTTGCCTACTAATAATCAAAGTTAATTACTTTATTTACTTACTTGATTTTTTCGGTCAGGTTAAGTAATCATGGAGAGAGAATCAAGGAGGAGGAAGGAAGTATCATCTCAAAATCCCAAAGCCAAATAATCTGAACAAATATCCATTTGGTAAGTAAGGGATATTATGATGTTATATTTCCAACAGATGACTAAAGTATTGATTAATAGGGTTGGGGGAAATCCTTCAATGCCTGGTTCTTCATCTGAAGCAAAAAGGCAAGAAATACCATCTGATGGAGATGTACATAGAGAGTTGGAGAAAGTTAAGCTTCCTATATTTAAGGGTACCACAAAAGGGGAGGTAGCAGAAGCTTGGTTGGAAAACATGCACCTGTGTTTTGAGTTACGGAACTATTCTAGCAACCAAAAGGCAAAGTTGGTTATTTACCAACTTAAGGAGAGTGCACTATTATGGTGGAGGAACTTGGAATCCTAATTGGGGTACTCCATGTCTACCTTGACATGGGAACGCTTTGAAGAGAAATTTCAAGCAAAGTACCTTTTTGTTGAATAATTGGAGAGGAAGTTGAATGAGTTCCATGATCTTAAGCAAGGAACTAAGACAATCCTTGAATATGAGGCATGATTCATGGAATTTCTTAGATATTCCACCCATCTAAATACTGAATCCCTCAAGGTAAATAAGTTTTTTTAATGGGTTGAATCCTTTTATAAAGGATAAGGTGCACATTTTGAGGTCTACTACATTGCATGAGGTAGTATAAAAAGCAATTATAGTCAAGGAAGAATTGTTGGGAAACAAAGGCAGGGATAAAATCACAAATCTATCATTCCATGGGAAACCTCCTTGAAGGGGAGGCCAATATGTAAGACATAAGTTAGGTGGTTCACCTCATCATGGATTTCAAAAGATTCATACTTTTAAGAACCAAGGAAATGATTCAAGGCAACAACTTCAGCAAAGTAGTGTTCACACTCAATAATCGCCTAATAAAGGGTCAAATTTATGAAAGCTACTCCCACTAATGGATGTTGGACTTGTGGAGGACCTCATTATGAGAGGGATTGCCCTGAAAATAATACTGAAGCACAATGAGAGCAGGAACAAGCCACTGTTAGAGATATGGGTAGAGCTCGTAGGATTCATGCAATGTTGCAAAATCGCCAAGTCGAGCATCAATCTATTATGCTTGAAGCATCTGGTAAGCTAAATGGTATGGATGTTACTATTTTTATTGACCTGGTGCAACTAAAAGTTTTATTTCTCCTAATGCTTTATTGAAATGTAAATTAGTGGAAATAGAGCAAGAATATTTCGATCATATTGAGATGGCCTCAGGATGATCTCAAAAGGTTGAATGCTTAGTGGAAGAGTGTCGTTTAGACCTGGGAGTTTGTGTCACACATGTGAATCTTTATGTGATTCCACTTGGTCACTATTATGTGATAATTGGGATGGACTGGCTTGAATCCCGCTGGGTTGTGCTCAATTTTCGAAACAAAACCCTTCAGTTTTTGAGTGATGAGGGTAAATATAGGGTTCTCCATGGGAAAAGAAGACCTGTTTCTTTAAGACTTGTCTCATTCTTGCAGATGAAGTGAAGTCTTAGAAAAAAATGTCAAATGTATGCTGTAATGACTTTAAATGAGGGAGAGATTTCATCCTTTGAACAATATCCTTTCCTTTCAGAATTCTCTGATGTCTTTCTAGAGGAGTTGCCTGGTTTACCTCCAAAGCGTGAGATTGACTTCTCCATTGAGCTTAAGCCTGGTACTGAACCTATATCCAAAGCTCCCTACCGAATGTATATTATTGAAATTTTTGAGTTGCAAGTGAAACTTCAAGAGTTATTGGATCGGGGTATGATTAGACGTAGTGTTTCACATTGGGGAGCTCCTGTGATATTTGTAAAGAAGAAGGATGGATCTCTTCGGCTCTGTGTTGATTACAGGAAATTGAATCAAATAACTATTTGAAATAAATATCCTTTGCCTCGCATTGATGATCTATTTGATCAAATGAAGGGAGCCACTGTATTCTCCAAGATCGATCTTCGATCAAGATATCACCAGCTTATAGTGAAAGAATAAGATATTTCCAAAACTGATTTTCGAACTCGTTTTGGTCATTATGAGTTCATGGTTATTCCCTTTGGTTTATCTAATGCCCCAGAAGTTTTTATGAGTCTGATGAATGATGTATTTCGGAAGTACTTGGACAAATTTGTACAAGTGTTCCTTTATGACATCCTAATCTATTCAAAGTCCCCAGAAGAGCATGAGAAACACCTAAGAGTGGTATTGAAATGCTTAAGAGAAAATAATATTTATGCAAAAATGTCCAAATGTTATTTTTTCAATAAAAAATCCATTATCTTGGACACATTATCTCCAGTGAAGGAATTTCGGTTGACCCAGAAAATATTGATGCAATTTCAGGATGGCCAACACCCTCTAATGCGCATGAAGTGTGTAGTTTCATGGGTATAGAAGGATATTATCAAATATTTGTGGAAGGGCTTTCAAAAATATCCAGACCAATCACTTCATTGATTAGGAAGGGAGCGCAATTTAAGTGGACAAATAAGTGTGAGAAATATTTTTCTAAGCTCAAGAAGTATTTGACTATAGCTCCGATACTGAAGGTCCCAAATATGGATAGATCGTTATAGTATGTACCAATGTGTCAAAAGATGGATTGGATGCAATATTATGACAAGAGGGTAGGGTGATTGCATATGCCTCTAGGAATTTAAGACCTCGTGAAGAAAACTATGCAACCCATGATCTGGAACTAGCAGCTATAGTTCATGCCTTGCGACTTTGGTGACACTATCTGGTGGGAAAGAAATTTGAATAAAACAGATCATAGAAGTTTGTGACATATCTTTACTCAAAGTGATCTTAATGCTAGACAAATAAGGTGGTCATAACTCCTAAGTGAATATTATTTTGACATAACTTACATCAAGGGTACATTGAACAAAGTAGTTGATGCACTTAGTTGAAGGCAACACATCTTTTCAGTAATTCCAATGAAGATTGATTTACGGGAGCACATCTTGAGGGCACAAGATGTAGATGAATGGTGTAAGGAAGTTAAAGTTTATATTTGTGGGGAGCAGGCTAAGAAAATCAAAGTAGAAGGGTATTCTTGTGATGATGATGGTATGGTGAGATTTATGCAGAGGATTGTTGTCCCAAATCAAGATGGGATTTGTGAGTTCATTTTGAAGGAAGCTCACCGTGCAGTATATATGGCTCACCCGGGAGTCCAAAAGAGGTATGTTGATTTAAAGAGAATTTTCTTTTGGGCAGGCATGAAGAAGAATGTAGCAAATTTTGTGGCAAAGTGTTTGGAATGCCAACTAGTTAAAGCATAGCATGGTCATCCAGCAGGATTGTTGCAACCGCATAACATTCTTGAGTCCAAATGGGAAGAGATATCTATGGAATTTATTGTTGAGTTACTTGAAACAACCAAAAGGCATAACTCCATTTTGGTGGCAGTGGATAAGCTTACTAAGAATGCCCATTTTATACCTGTTAGAGATACTTACAAAGAACATGAAATAGCACAAGTATTTATAAAGGAGATCGTTAGACTTCATGATTTTCCTAAGAAAATCATATCAAACAGGGCTCTATATTCACAGGAAGATTTTGGACTAGTTTCCAGGGAGCCCTTCAGACATAATTAAATTTTAGTACAGCTTATCATCCAGAAACTGATGGTCAAATTGAAAGAGTAAATCAAGTGTTGGAGGACATGCTTAGAATGTATGTAATGGATCAAAAATCTAAGTGGGAATATTATCTTCCTCTAGTGGAGTTTTCTTACAATAACCGTTATCACTGCTCTCTTGGTATGGCTCCTTATGAGCTATTGTATGGAAGACCATGCAGAACACCTTTAAGTTGGGATAGATTAGAGGATAGAATCTCGGTAGGTCCTGAAATTCTTCAATACATGGAAGAACAAGTGTGTTGTGTAAGACAAAGATTAAAGGAGGCATAGGATAGACAGAAGAGCTATGCTGATATGCATAGAATGGATCGTAGTTTTAAAGAAGGGGAATTTGTTTTTCTTTGAGTAAAACCTCAGAAAAGCTCTATTAGATTTGGGAAAGGATCTAAGCTCTCTCCTCGATTTGTTGGGCCTTTTGAGATCATCTAGAGGATTGGACCTATGGCATATATTCTTGCCCTACCACCAATTTTTCATCACATGCATGATGTATTTCATATTCCAGTGTTGTGTAAGTATGTTCATGATCCTTCTCTCATTTTAGATTGGCATCAATTACAAGTAATAGGCGAGAAGACTTTGAAGGCAGAGCCAGTTTTCATTTTGGACCACCGCACTCGACAGCTCAGACGTCGCATGGTGGACCAAGTAAAGGTCCAATGGGACCCCATGGGGGCTTCACTCAATAAACCTCTAACATATCACGTGTGATCATAGAATATTAAACAATACCGTTAATTAGAGTACATATTGGAAAATACCTCTAAAAATCACAATATTTAACCCCCTACCAATATAAACCCAATACAGATTCCCAATTTAAAATGCCCCTAATTTCACTATATATTGTAGGTATCTATTTTTTCATTAACATTTTTTATACCCCTTTATATTTTTTCATTAACTTTGAGTCCATTTTTTATACCTGCAAATATAAAAACCCTTTACCCCCTATATATCCCCCAGTACATTATGTCATTTTTTCCTCATTACATGTCTCCTAATGTGAACCAACGTGCTATGGTATTGTTTCCGCAGTGAAGCCCTCGTGCCCCAACTCAAATGTTGGATCTAGATTCTTCTTGACATCTTTGGTCACATGGAAATAAAATGATGAACCAAAATTTTAAAATGCGACACATTTGGTCTCTTACCTAAAAAAGCTTCCTCTAGTGTACTCATCCCAAGAATTCAATGAGGTCTTCTATTCTTCACAAATACTGTTTTATTGCATGCTTTCACCCATAGATGCAAGGGTAGGCCCTGATCATGCAACATAGCTCGTGCTGCTCCCACAATAGTTTTGCTCTTCCTTTTTGCAACCCCATTTTGTTGTGGGTTATGAGGTGCTATAAATTCCCTTCAAATTACTTCTAAAGCACATAAGTTCTTGGATTCGTTGGAGACATATTCTCCACCACCATTGTCCCTCCTTAGAGTCTTCACCTTCTTCTGTGTATCTTTCTCAACAATTGTTTTGAAACCACAAAACTTGGAGAACGTCTGATCTTTCTTCTGCATGAATAAAATCGAACACTTTCGTGAAAAGTCATCTACAAAAATCACATAATACTTGTGTTTTGCTGTGGAAATTGTCGAGAACGGTCCACACACATCTGAGTGAACTCTCTCAAGGATCGCCTTTGCTTGAATTTCCTTATCGTGAAAGGTGGATTTGGTATACTTACCTAATGTACACCCTTTCCATGTATCTCATTGTGCAAGTGCACACTTTGGAAGTCCTGTAGATATCTGTTGCATGATTTTCAAAGTGTCATGGTTAAGATGTCCCAATCTGTTGTGCCATAACTCACTGATGTCTTGACTCTCCACCTTCTCTGCTTTTGTGCTCGAGGCAATACAATCTTATACATCCAATTTGTAGAGGTTATTTACTCGAACCCCAATCTTTTTTCACCTATATCGTAGCTTTGTGTCGAAGGAACACCTTTCCTTCACTGAATATCACATTATAGCCATGGTCTTCCAATATAGAAACATAAATCAAATTGTTAGGATATTCTGACACATAGGAAGTAGTTAAGTATAACTTGGTCTAGTGTAGAGTTAGGTAAAGTGTGTTTCTTTACTATGTACATTTGTAACTTATAATTCGACGGTCACGATATGTAGTGATCCGACGGTTCACTCTCTCCTCGATATTACCGACACTTGATCCATGGCTTAACACCTGATTGGTCCATGATCTCTATTTAAAGAGCATGGAGGGTCATTTTTCCGGTAACCGTTTATGAGAGAAACATATGTAACTTTTATTTTTTAGATTATTAAATTACCTGAAGTGGCCGTGTTGGCTCAGGTCGTGGACTGTTTCCCTCTTTGAGTGTTTTAACCATGTGATATACCAGTGTACTGATTTGTGATATGTTTGTGAGCGGTGACCTTTGGTGTTTGATCTAAGGAACTTACCTTGTAAATTCCTACATGGTATTAGAGCCTGTACCCAGGTTCGATTCCCCTGAGTTGCTTTTGAGGGGAGTGTTGATTCCCCCGACCTGCATCTGAGGGGGGTTGTGTGAGTAATCACCGCACCTCTATGGAATCCATAATTCCCACCCTGGAGATCCTAGTTACCGGTTTGGAAGTTTACCAACACCTGTGGGTTTTGGTGTAACGACAAACCTCTTCATGGTATCAGAGCCATTTTGAAGGCCGCATCTGTTGTTGATCCAAATCCAAAGTTGATTTGACTGCATCCGACTACCATTTTCCAGATCTACTATTTCTGACCACTTTCAAGCCAAGAGAACTACTCTATTTTTTTTTTAGCGTTTGTTACAATGAGGAACCCCTTTCATTTCATGCGAAAAGGTTTCTGGTTTCCTGAGTTATGTCATTTTAGATCTGGAGGTATAAAATATCTTTTCTTGCAGTTATATTTATTAATCGTTCTGCTTATTTCTGTTCCCTCTGTTTATTTAGGTTTATATTTTTCTTTTTATTTGTCGGAAATGTACCCTCTTCTCTGTGTATGCTCTTTGCTCCGCGTTGTGTGCGATCTCGGCAAATCATAAACAAGAAGATGAGATTTTTTTTGCTATGCATGCTCTTTCCCTGCATCTTTGTGTGATCTCGGGAAATTAGAAATAACAGAAAAAAGGATAGCTGTTGGTAAGGCTAACTGAAAATCTAACGTTCTACTATAAGGCTTTCATTTTTTTTCTTTTGTGCACGGATTTTGTGTTTTTTTTTGCAGGAAAAAGCATGCACATCGAACAGTTAAAAAAAAACCCCTTCCTCCTTTCAGACAATTACATAATCCTTTTATTAGCTCACTTGGTGTAAAGTTAGTTTATGAGAATAGAGGTCTTGTGTTCAAGTCTCTTTCTCAATCATCTTTTTGTAAAAAGTTTTTTGTTAAGTCACTTTTTCTTATAAAGCCCTTTGGCAAGTTGCAGGTTTTAAAAAGAGGGTTTTATTTCAAAAGCACATGTAAAAGTAACATTGTAAAAGTGATTCTCACTTATTTATAAAGTGGGTCACATAAAGTTTTTATAAAATTGAGCTTATTGTATTAATTTTGAAAAGGGGGGGATTTTAAAAAGGTAGAACTTCATCATCAACTTTCAACCTTTCACGTAACTATTCGGCATCTACAATGCATTTTTTTCAAAAATGTATAACTTTTTCATCTGGAAGTTTTTTTCTGAGCCGTTTTTTTTTTAACTAGCCTATTTTTTCTAGAGATTTCCATTGGAGCAGTTAGTTTTAGCCCTTTTCAGTTTTTTTAAAAAATAAAATAAAAATTGGAAAGTGCATGCTCGGTTATTCTTAACAGCACCAATTATTTCCAATGTCTATCCTACATGATAGACTAACTTAGAAGTAAAGGGCCTTGTAGAATAGCCCCAGGACAAGAAACTAAAACTACCGATGGAGATAAAGCCACTAAATGGGAAAATAAACAAGATCAAGCACGAGGGTTGATAGGAATGTCCATTGCTCAAGATCTTCGATTTCATATCCAAGAAATTAACACCCCTGATGCAGCTATGAAAAAGCTAAATATTGTTTTTGGCATTAAAAATGAAATCAGGGCCCACCAGCTTGAAAATGAGTTGCTTACTTTGGACCCCAATAATTTCTCCTCTATTGAAGATTTTTTGTCCAAATTCAAGACCCTTATACTTATTTTAGAAAGTTGTAAGGTCAAAAAGGAAGATGGTAGCCTTATCTATTCCATTCTTGCTAAGCTTGGACCTGCATACTCTGTATTTGTTTCCACCTTCCATTCCACAAGAGAAGCCCTCATTTCTCAAGGAACAACCTACAAGTCCCCCTCTTTTGATGCCTTTTGCAATTCCTTGATAAGAGAACAAGAAAAAATCTTACACCTTGGTCTTATCAATATTGGAAATGCTTCTAAGAAAGCCTTAGTAGCCCAAAAAAAACCATATCAAAATAATCCCAAGAAACAATATCCTAAAAAGTATGGTCCTAAACCAAACAAGGGTCTTAAATAATTTCATTCGCAAACTGAAAAAACAACTCAACAAACTCATAAGGCAAATAAAAACAAAGGGAAGAAAAAAGATAGACATTGCATCTTTTGTAATCATGATGGCCATGTAGAGTCCAAATGTTTTAAGAAGATGGAAGCCTTGGAAGCAACAATGAAGAAGCACCACATCAATTTGGAGAACTCTTCAACTTCATCTTCATAAATGGAATTTTCTGCTTGTGGTTGTCAAGCATCTGGTTATGCATTAAATGTATCTTCTTCTTCTCATCCTCATGAGTGGCTCATTGATTCTATAGCTTCTTACCACATGGCAAAAAATAAAGCCATGTTTTCTTCTTTAAATGATTTTAACACCAAACATATTTATGTTGGTGATGATAGATCTCTTAGTGTTGTAGGATTTGGATCCAATCATCTAGATAATGGTCAGTTTAATGATGTATTATGTGTTCCTACCTTGTCATGCAATATTCTATCTGTTTATTAGGTAACTCATTCAGGTGAAGGGAAAACAATATAATTCTCACCTCATGATGTTGTAATCAAGGACCTCAAATATATTAGACATATTTTAGCTACTGGCATTGCTGATGATTCCACAAGGTTGTATAAGTTTGAAAACTTTGGGTCATCATGTCTTCCCTCTGTTTTTTTTGTTCATAATGATGAAGTGAGCAAACTTTGGCATGAGCAATTTGGTCACTTAAACTATCGCTCTCTTTAAACTCTATGTAAAGAAAATATGGTGATAGGTCTTCCTATGGTATCTTGCCGAGATGGTGTTTGCTCTGGATGTGTACTCAAAACACATCATCAGGATATTTTTGACAAACGTGCCTCTTGGCACGCTTCAGCCCCTTTGCATCTTGTGCACAGTGATTTATGTGGTCCACTTCTTGTTGTTTCTTTCTCTGGTTGCAAGTACTTCTTAACTTTCACTGATGATTTTTCTAGACACACTTGGGTATACTTCTTAAAACTCAAGAGTGAAATTTTTAACATGTTCTTGGCCTTTAAGGCCTTTGTTGAGAAACAATCTTGACATCAAATTCTTATGTTAAGATCAGACAATGGAGGAGAATATGTTAACAACAAATTTATCAACTTTTGCACTGAGCATGACATTCAATTACAACATACTATTCCATATACTACACAACAAAATTGTGTAGCTGAAAGGAATAATTGCACCTTAAAAGAAATGGCTAATTGTATGCTTCAATCTAAAGGACTTAGTCTCAATTTTTGGGCAGAAGCAATTAACTGTGAAAATTAAATAATAAATTGCACTCCTACTAAGGTTTTAAGGAATATAACTCCATAAGAAGCCTGGAGCTCCATAAAACTAGATGTAAGTCACTTTCGTGTTTTTGGAAGTGATGTTTGGGCCCATATTCCAGATGCGAAACATAAAGCCTTAGAACCTAAGAGTGAAAAATGCATTTTTGTTGGATATTCTGAAGATGTCAAAGGATATATACTTATTCAAATAAAATCCAAAAATATAATCATTAGAAGAGATGCAAAATCTAATGAAAATATATCAGTCTGCGAGCCTAGTTCGGCGGGTGTGCCACCTTTGGCCTGTGAGCTTGATTCGACATATGTGCCACCTCTCTTTATCTCTTATATTTTTTATAACATTCCTTCTAGTTCAAATGATGATAGCGAGGATGACAATCCTCCTCCACCTCTTGAAGATATTCCTTTCGCTCCACAGCTTCCAAGATGGGTCTGATCTACTCAGGATGCAGCAGGTTCTCTTGCAGGTGACCCTGCAGATCGATGATGTACACATTCTCAGTTCGAAAGAGCCTCTTCCTTATTGGCTCAAGTTCCAAAAAATATTGTTCCAGACACCTTTGAAGAAGCTTTGGGTCATCTAGATTGGGATGAAGCTATGAATGAAGAATATTGTTCCTTATTAGCAAATGATACTTGGGATCCTGTTCCTCATCCAAAAGGAAGAAAACTTGTCATATGCAAATGGGTTTACAAAACAAAGTTTGGACCAATTGGAAAAGTGGATAGACATAAAGCTCGTCTTGTTGCTAAAGGATTTTCACAATTTGAAGGCATTGAATATACTGAAACCTTCTCCCCTGTTGCCAAAATGAATTCCATTTGCCTTGTTCTTTCCCTTGTTGCCTCTTTTAAATGGGAAGTCCATCAGATGGATGTTAAATCCGCCTTCTTACATGGAGATTTGCATGAAAAAATCTACATGGAACAACCCCCTCGCTTTATCCAAAACGACTCTAGCCTTGTTTTTCGTCTTAGGAAGTCTCTGTATGGTCTCAAACAAGCTCCTCAGGCTTGGTATGCCAAAATGGATATATTTCTATTAGATAATGGCTTTTCTGGGTGTCATTATGACAACATTGTCTACACCAAGAAAGTGGGTAAGTCCTTCACCATCCTTGTTCTTTATGTTGATGAGCTTATCCCTATTGGTAGTGATCCCAACCATATAAACCATGTGAAGTATAACCTCAAAAATAAGTTTGAAATGACAAACTTAGGAAACTTGCATTATTTCCTTGGTTTCCAAGTCTTGCAATCCAAAGAAGGTATTACCCTTTCTCAGTCCAAATATTCCTGTGATCTTCTACACCACTTTCACATGGAAGATTGTAAGCCGACCCCTCTCCCTTTTAGTCTGGAATCAAGATTTCAGTCACTTGCACTACCCCTGAAGTTGATGCTACCTTATGTCGTCAAATTTTTGGTAAAGTTCTGTATCTAACCCATACCCATCCTGAGCTTTCCTTTGTCATTGGTCTTGTTGCTCGGTTTATGCACCAACCTCATGAAAGTCACTGGAAAGTAGCTAAAATAATACTTAGATATATTCGAGGAACAATTTAGTTTGGGATTCATTACAGTGCAGGAGCATCTCCATTGTTGATTGGTTTCACTAATTTTGATTGGGCTGGTGACCCTGATGATCGAAAGTCTACTGCAGGATATGTATTCACTCTTGGTTCAGTACCTATGACTTGGTCTTGTAAGAAACAAAGTGCCATCTCTCTTTCTTCAGCAGAAGTAGAGTATCGTGGTGCAGTTGAAGCCAACAAGGAAGCCACGTGGCTTTGTCAGATCCTATCTGAATTTGGTCTTCATTAGCAGCATCCAACTACACTTTAGTGTGATAATTAGAGTGACATTAAACTATGCAAAGAGCCAGTTCAAAATTAGCGTATGAAACACATTGAGCTTCATATACACTTCATCAGAAAGCTCATTCATGACTGTGTTCTTGAAGTACATTATTGTTCAACCAACGATGAAGTTGTCGATATCTTTACAAAGGCTCTCACATAAGTGAAGTTTACCAAACTTCAATTTATGCTTGGAGTTCAGGAAAGTTATCATCAAGGGGGGATAGAATCTAATGCCTCCTTCCTTATCCTATTGTGTCACCTTTGTAATTCCTTCAATCCTATCCCAATTTGTTCTTAAGGGGGGATGTTAGGATATTCTGACACATAAGAAATAGTTAAGTATAGCTTGGTCTAGTGTAGAGTTAGGTAAATTGTGTTTCTTTACTATGTACATTTGTAACTTATAATCCGATAATCATGATATGTAGTGCTCTGACGGTTCACTCTCTCCTCGGTATTACCGACACTTGATCTGAGGCTTAACACCCGATTGGTCCATGATCTCTATTTAAAGAGCATGGAGGGTCATTTGTGCGATAACCGTTTATGAGAGAAACATATGTAACTTTTCTTTTTTATATTAATAAATTGCCTGAAGTGGGCACGCTGGCTCAGGCTGTGGACTGTTTCCCTCTTCGAGGGTTTTAACCACGTGATATACTAGTGTATTGATTTGTGATTTGTTTGTGAGCAGTGACCTTTGGTGTTTGATCTAAGGAACTTACCCTGTAAATTCCTACACAAATTATTCTTTAAACGAGGAACATACATGGCATATTTTATTGTGAGAGGAGTAACTAATTCCCTCTGAATGTTAACTGTACCTATGTTGGTATCTCTACACCTCCCATCATCTTCCATCTCGATGTGCATTTGGAGATCCTTCTCCTCCAAGTTACTAAAGAATTCTGTGTTGTCGATCATATGGAACAAAAATACATTATCTAAGTACCACACATAACCCATCACCGATGACACCATGCATGCGATGAGGGTGAAATTAAACTCGAACTAAGTGCTTCACCTGCCACTCCTCCTGAGGACTTATTTTTAGTCTTCTTGTGAGGATACTTTGTAGCATATTGTCCAAGCCCATGGCAACAATTTTTTTTTACCTTTGACATGTCTAGCTTCTTTCATGCCTTACAAGAATCTGATTTGGAATTTGACGCCTTCCATTTCCCTTTCTTTGTCTTTCCAGCCAAGGCACAATTCTCCTCATCATCACTCTTTGATTAGTATCCATCTCTGGTGTTCTGCTGAATCTATTCTTATACCAAGTCAAACCACAATCGATCCCACTCTAGTAGCTTCTCCCTCCCATTCACCATGTTCTGATAGCTATTCCAGCTCTTGGGAAGGCATAGAAGTGTTAGGCTCACCAAAAAATCCTGGGCAACTGTCACCCCAACACTTCCAAGCTCATCTCGACATTGAGTGAACTTTGTAAAGTATTTTGGAATCGTGTCGTCCTTCTCCATCTTGATATTTTTGAGCTTGTCCTTTAGTGCCAACTTCCTATGGTCGCCGTTATTCTGAAACATATTGGTTAATGCCTTCCACATAGCATATGGATTTTCCTTTCCATGGAGGCTAGATATAATATGATCTCGAACTCCTTCTAACAAAATCCTTCTCGCCTTTGCTACATTCTTCTTCCATGCTTCAAGAAGTTGAGCATCTGTTGATGCGGGTTGGGGAATATCACTCTCTATGAATTCCTTCAGTCTATTGTCCTCTAGCACTACCTCCATCATTTACTTCCATGCTATGTAATTCGAATTTCCCTCAAGGGCATATTCAAGTCTCAAGCCAGTGAATGACATGTTGATCTAATGCTGGTCCTGAAGAATAAATCTGCAAATTCGATTCACCTGTTCAAAACAAACTCTAGTACTTCTCTTCTATAGTGATTCATGCTCTGATGCCATGTATAAATATTTAAATAGATTCAACTCATATTGTAATGTATGAAAAAAAATACTAAATCAATTCTACAAATTGTTGAAACCAATTTCGATCACATAATTACATAAACAATTAAGAGAAAGAATTGTCAATCACATAACACAAAAATACATATAGGGAAATCCTCAGCTAAAAACCCTGCTATCTGTATATTGCATAAATTCAAGAACATGAAACAATACAATGTTATTTCTCTTCCTGAGAAACCTCTGCACTCTACTGACTGTCTCACTTTGATCTAAGCAAGTTTGGTCCAATATTTAACCACTTTATTGCCTCTGCCTGACCAGCCTTGCTCACGCATTCCTCGGCTAATTGAGCCCCTATTAATTAGGAAATTCCCATCAATATATTGTACAATACATCCAAGGCATCCTGATGACCTCATGCATGACCTGTACAATTTTCTAATCATAAAATTGATAATTATCTTCCCTTTAACTCCAATCTCAACTGGGCCTTCCTTAGAACTGACATGCAATAGAAATTTATAGCGAATTTTCAGTTATTTGATTGATCACTGCATGTGAATTAAATAAGATTTAATTCACTAGACCTATCACTAGCTCATATCTCAGTTAGAACTAGTTAAACTAATTTTAACTCAAATAATTGAGTTAACTAATTACAACTCAAAATAAATTACAACTGGACCCCCTAAAACTCAGGGTAAACTCTACATGCCTCCAGTTTTACCCTCAACTCGAATTGAGTTAGCTAACTAAGTCTTCCCGACTCAGTTAACTCGCACAAGTTGTCATCTGATGTGGAATTAAAAAAAAAAACTTCTAATTTAATCAAGGGAAATTAAATTATAAAACTCCTCAATGGGGTGTCATTCTTGTTGCCAATTTTAGCACTCCCTCTAAACAAGAAAGGAATTGTTTGCCACCCCAATCTTGCCTCTGTGGAACTTGAATTTGCTTCTTGACAGTGCCTTCTTCAAGATGTCTGCATCCTACTCCTTCGTGTTATTATAGCATCATTTATCACCTTTATATACTTGATGATATATGTATTGGTTTTGGGCAGCCCTTTCCATTCAGACTTGGTCATTTTTCTTAAAAAACATTATTTTGAATTCCATATATCACTCTGTCCTATCTTACACACGTGCAGACGCGGGTTCACTCATATTTGACCCGCGTATACAATTTAAAATATTAAAATATATATAATCTCCATATTAATTGGGCAGGGTTTACGGGTTTTACCTGAAGCTCACCTACACCAGCCCGTGGCCAAACTGTTTCCCAACTGAAAATTTGATTTGAGGAAGTATAAATACACCTCATGGGGAATTCCTAAGGGAGGAGAGAGAAAGGCATTGATACTATAGCCTGTTATAGCCTAGATCAAGTCTGATTATCCTTATGCCTCTTGCACTTCCTAGGTTCAGGAAAAACTTGTTTCCTTCTTTGAGATATTCACTTCCTTTATGTGACATCCTGGAGCACCTTTTATGGAAGAAGATTATTGAGGCTTGGGTTGGACGGTTTCGCTTGGAGCCGTGGTTGATTTCAGGTGATATATCCACATTTCTCCTACATACATCAATAAAAGAAGCTTTGTCCCATTCCTGATGTCATGATCTTATATGTCTCTTATACATGTCAATGATCTTATAGTTATTTATTTCATGTTATCTTTTATGAGTTTATATGATCTAACATAGTGACATCTAGGATATATATGTTGTACAACTAGTCTATGTGCTTTTTCTTGAGTAGTTGCACGTCTTGAAGCAGAGGGTTTGTACCTTGTGGGAACGACCTCAAATGTAGGAAATACGGGTTAGGTAATCTCTCCCTAGTTTACTAGTTTAAGCATTGGGACCTTTAATTTGACTGCTTCTTGATGTTGTATGCCTTCCCCTCTGTTAGGTCCCTCAAACCAGACCTTAGGGTAGTTTTTTCACAAAAAAAAATTGCTGACTCCACTAGGATTACATCCGTGTAATTCCCTGTTCAGGTTGTTTTCTCTAGATTTTGATTTCCCCTACTGATTTGATCACTTTCCAGTCTTCTTGGTTCTCTATCCATCCAGGCAAAAACCCTAATCATCTGGATCAGGCTTGGATTTTTTTTCCTTGCTGTCTTTTCTACACACAGCTTCTAGTGCACATAGTCGTGTATACATCTATTTTTTTCCAAATAAACCCGCGTATACGTGAGTTTCCTTAGACACAGACGCGTATACACGTAGGTTGCACACAACCTACCTACGTATGGAAAGTTAAAAATGGAAAATTGATTTTTGAGATCTTGTAAGTTCTTTCTCCCTGCTTTTGGTCACTCCTATAGAACCTTCTGTATGTCTGGATAATGTTTCTCCTTGCCATGTGTTACACAACATTTTGTCACTATCCCTGCAATCCCCATCCCGAACATTGGAGGCTCATTTCTGTGACCAAAATAAAGTGTCATGCCTTGCAAAGACCATCATTGCATCCCTTGCCATGAGTATAATTATCCTTCTGTTGACAATTTCTTGAACAGACCATCAAAAACACCTGGTTTTTCCTTGGCGCTGATAGCCCGTTACGCTCTCGTGCCAATGAGGAAGTTTAACACTAGCCCCTGCGCCAGTTGGTGCTCTGTCTTAGTTAGTTGCCCGCGCCAATCTATTTATGGAAAGTTTTTAAAAAATAGAGGCAAAGTTTCCATCATAACAACTTTGTGGGCGAGTCATAGGGAGTGGTTCGACTGAATAACCACGACCTTCCTCCTTTGGCCTCTTGTTTGATTTCATTGATTTCTATTGTTTGAAAGATCTCTATCCTTCTCTTAATTAACGTTCATTGAATGGAAAATGGTGTTCATTTTCATATAGTTTGCATTTAGGAAATTTGAGATCGACATTTGGTAGGGCCTTGAAATTGAAACATAATTCAAGATCAACTATAAAATCAATTGAATTAACCTAAGGAAACATTGGAACCTAATGCAAACATTTTAGTGGTCTAGGCTAGAGACGTGTTGCGACATCTTAAAACCTATTAGCTGTCGTTCGCCCTTTGGCTTTAGACAATGCTAGTACAGACTTGTGCTCCCTGTACCGTCGAGTATATAAGGGGAGACCCCTATAGGTTCAAATCCTTTATCCATAGGAAGCCGAGTCTTCTGCCCTGTAACCGTGACACACCGAACACAACATTCGGGGAGACTACCTGCACGTACGGAAATTCCTTGGTCATTTCTCTTTCATTTGATCACCAAGGTGTATATGGCAGTTCACAAAAACTTGGTACACCCTCTTTATTAGATTACTAGAGTAGTCATTTCGATCTTTTCGTGACTCTTTAAAAAGGGAAGAGATCATCAAGCACTTGTCCTTTCACGCTCGTTTAAAATTGAAAGTGACTAGAGTCATATTTTGTATGTTTCTCGACTCTTAAAACATGAAACAACAAAGTCCGGCTTCAATGTCATAAAATTAATTACCCACGATCACATGCTTGTTAAAATTTTGTTACTTTGCTTGTTTTTATTTTTCCTTGGGCCTTGGTCTTGAAGCCTTCTTTTGGCTATCTCTTTTTCCTTTTCTGTTTCGAAATACGGTCACAGTGGCAGAACCACCAGTTTCGTCATCTTCTTCACTGCCTCCTAGTGGTAGTTCCTTTCTTGAAGTTTCTTACGAAACCCCTTAGTCCACTAGGTTTGCCGAGTTTTCGCAGCCTATTCTCCCAATTGTTTTACCTCTTGCTACCTGATCTCCTCCTGAAGAGTCAGTTTAGTTCAATTCGCCTCCTTCGGGTGCTTGGTCTGGTTTTGGGGACGAGGAATAATTTCCTCCTCCTACTTCGGGATCACCATTTATAGTTGTTGCTATACCTCCTAGTCCGCGTCGTCTTTTTGACAATCTTATGGCTTCGTCAGATATGGATTCTTCGAGTCCTGTTGGAAGTGAAGAAATGTTTGTTTCTACAGGGCAATATCAACTTTTCCTGGAAGATCTCCCGCATGTTTCTATTCAATCTTCTTCGAAATCGATGTCACTTCCACCCGGTTATCGGACTTTGAGTCAGATTATGTCTGGTGTTGTGTCCATAGCACAATCCAGCACATACACTCCCCCAAGGAGTTCAGTCCTCCCTTCGTTGGGATTGTCACCTTCGACACTGAGTTTGTCGGTTACTGTTACGTCTGTCCTGGTTCAACCTACCGTCTATGTGGCTTTATCTATGCCGGTTTTTACGACTCAATCGTCAGGATATTTTCACACTCGTAGGTCTATTGTTCTTAATCCCACGTGGCCTGTCAATCAGGTTCCGAGCAGATCACAAGCTCACGTTGCGGAGATTGCACCTGCTAGTGCAGCTACAACTACCCCTATGTTTCTACCTATAATTTTGATGAGCACATGTTGGACATTCACCGACGATATGCTCCTTCTCTGGATGCTCATTCTCCCAAGGCCCCGTCTACTTCTAGCATGACTTCGATTGTCCCTATGATTCCTGACAGTCTTAATTTGGAAGAGTATTTGTTGGTTGTTCAGCAATAGAACTCTCAAGGTTCTTAGCAGCCTCAAGCTCCTGTTAATCCTCCCCATCACTATGATGTTGTCAGTAACCCCGTCTATTTGCTTCTTGTTGATCCCAATCAGGCTGTCTATTTTCCTTCGGCAAATCCTTATCAGACCGTTACTCATCAAGGACCTATGTTATAGGGACAACCCTCAGGCTCACAAGGACAATCCTTTCAGGGACAACCTTCAGCCTAGCAGGGACAACCCTTTGGTCCTCAAGGACAACCTTACGGTCCGCAAGGTCAATCTTTGGTCCAACAAGGACAACCCTGTGGTCCTTCGAGTCAGCCTCAACCAGGAATGCCTTATCTTGCTAGGGGGAAAATTTATCCACCACAGGGACAACCTCTTGTACAACAGCAACAGCCGTACGTTCCATATGGCCAAAAATTTGTGCAACAATGACAACCCTATGAACCTACTCCAGGTCAACCTAGTCATCAGGGACAACCTGGTCCATCTCCACCATCGGGCCAACCTCTTCCACAAGGGAAACCCGGTGGCCCTCAGTATCCAAGCCAACCTGCTCCGCAGGGACAACCTGCCTAACATGAGCAGCCGGTTCACCCGGTTCAACTTTCTCAGCAGCCGGTTCAACCTGTTTATCCACCTCAGCAGGGTCTTCCTGCTCAGCAGGGTCCACTTGTTCATCAGGGTCCACTTGTTCAGTAGCTTGCTCAACCTGCTCAACAAGGTCCACCTGCTCAAACCCAAAGCGCTTATTACCCCCAAAATAAATATCATCCAGTATATAGTGCACCCCAAGGTTTCACTTTTTACCCTCAAAATCAATCTCAGTTGGTGTATAATCAACCTCAAGGCCATACTTACATTCCACAACAAAATACATACGTTGCTCAGCAAGGACCTCAATGGTATGCTCAAAATCAGTATCCTGGTCCTCAACCCCAGTATAAGTAGAATTATCAGGCTTATAACCCCTGTGGTCAGAATCCTCCGGGACAAAACAAATGGGGACAAAATTTCTTTCATACTGGGTGGAGTGTTAACACAGGTCCTTATCATAGACCTCTAATTCCTTTTAATCCTCAATTACCATTTCTCGCTACGTTGGAACTGCCTGATGTGTCAAAGCTTACGAATGATCCGATTCTTCTTAACTCGTATTGGCTTCCGGTTCCGATTAAGATTCCTGGTGATTGTCTTAAGTTTTAGGGCAAGTCTGGAGAAGACCCCCAAGCACATGTTATGACTTACCACTTGTGGTGTTCCTCTAACTCTTGGGTTAACGATTCCATCCGACTCTATCTTTTCCAATGGACTCTTACTGGTGTCGTTGCAAAGTGGTACATTGAGCTATCTTGTGGCATTTTTCAAGACTTCAACTCTCTCACTATGGCATTCCTTACACATTTTCAGTTACCGATTCATTATGAGACTGGGACACACCTCCTCACATCCTTGAAACATGACCGAGCTACTTATATCTTGGATCATATTCATGAATGGAGATGTCGTCGTCACTTGATCAAATTTGAGATTCCTGATCAGCTTCTAACTGATTGGTTCACTACTTCCTTTGTCAATCAGATCGCAAAAGACATAACTATGGGAGCATGTGTAACCGAGGAACAGACCATTGCTCGTGCCCCGTACCTTGATCTTGTGTACTCTCAGTCTGGCACGCTGTATGATATCTTGCCTGATGTCCCTCGACCTGGAACTTCTAAAGCACTAGAAACCCCAATAGTTGATGGTATTATTGGTTCCGTGTCTCAGACTTCTCGAAAGTCTTCTCCTTCAAATCCTGAGAAGCAAAAGTCTAATCCTTCCAATGATATTGCTTCTCAGTCCACTTTGAATCCTGGTAAAACCTTTGAATTCAATGTCGTTCTAGAAAATCCGGCGGATAAAAATTCCAAGGGGAAAAAGAAGGGTAAAGTAAGGTCAAAGCTGATACCCTGAAACTAGATTCTTCAAAACCTCTTGCTGATGATGGTTCACAGCATAAGCTGAAGTACCCTTGTTTAATCTGTGATGAAGAGCACTACACCAAGGAATGTCCTCGACGAGCCGAAATAAGTAGATTGCTCAAAGGCACCCAAGGAACTACAACTATTCTTAAAGAATATTTTCCATCTCAACAGACCTAGATGATAGAGCAACCTTGGTCCTCTACCCCATTTGGCTCTCAGGTGTTCATGATGAATGGTTCTACATCTATTTCTATTGCTACTCAATCAAAAGATTATACCGAATCGCATCAGGCAGTGGGGAAGGAGATTGTTGATGGTCCTCCTCCTTCGTCTGCTTCTGGCCCTCTTCAGATTGAAAGGCCCAGTACTGAGCCCGTTGTACGACCACCTTCTAAAGGTGTGCTCCACAAGTCTTCTTACAATCCAAACGACCATGTTGCTCAACATTACAGTATTGTTGAGGATTTGGCTCAGGTGCCATCTACAATGTCTGCGCTATAAGTACTTTAGAGTTGTTCGTCTCAACGAAAGGCTTTGTTATCTGTGATTGGTGGGGTTGATCCTGTTGATACTAGCCTTCTTGCTTTCGATTTAGATAATTTCGTCCCACGAATCCCGCACCAGATTGCACTCATTATACAAGTTTTCATTAATGGTCTCGATATTCATCGAGCGGTTGTGGAAAAAGGTGTGTCTACGTGCATCATGTCATATTCCTGTTGGAAAGCCATTGATTCTTCGGCTTTGAACTCATCACCAAATGCCCTTGAAGCATTTGATGGAAGGGAATCAAAACCTTTGGGTGTTCTCGCTAGTTTACAGATTAACTTGAAAGGAAAGACAATCAATGTCGAGGTAGAATTAGTTGACGCCAAGCTCAATTACAATCTTCTACTCAGTCGCAATTGGACTCACAGTATGCTGTGTGTTCCATCCAACCTCTTTCGTGTCCTGAAATTCCCACATGAAGGAAAGATTGTTACAGTCGATCAACTATCATTCATCACTTCTTCTTTCGAGAATAATGTTAGTATGTAGATCAGATTACTACTTCTTATGAGAGAGTTGGGCCGGGTCTCTTCAAAGATCCTTCCCTCATGGGTATTTTTCCCCTTCCTCCCCCCAAAACTGTTCAGATCAACATGATATCTAGGTCTGATGACCCATGGATCATCTCTTCACCTAAACAAATCGATTCTTTCGGAGATTCGATGTCGTTGAGTCTGATCGAGATTGACTATTGTGAACTCATTACAACTTCGGATCCTCCGCCTTCTGATCATGCTTGTTAACACTGGAAAATCATATAACAGAAGATGACATTAATTAATTTCAAGCCAAATGATTTACAGGGCAGGAAGACATTATGGAATCTAGAAAGTATTTAAAATCTCTAAGGTTTTGAGAAAATCAAATTTGAACTAGTCATAAAATGCTATTTGCATGCATTATCCATCGAGAAGAGCCATTATCCTTCAAGAAGAGCGCCTTCTGTGTGCCTTTTTCCCGATAAGCACGCATTCTTGAAACTGGAAAAATGTCACTTTCCGGGACTACACAAAGCAAAGGACAATTACTCCTTACATGAAGCCGCCTAAGGACAGCCACCAGCGCCTCCTCAGACACTATGTGAGCACACAAAGGAATATTTGGAGCACATAGTGGAATCATACTTCTCCCTTGGGTCACCATCCACCATGTACCAAGGGAGGGAAGGAGAATTTGAAATCCCCTATATAAAGCCACCATGAGATGAAGAATGGGTGATCACATTGTTATGCTGGCCAGAATTTCCCAAGAAATACCAGCAGTGTGTGACCTGGAGCTGGAGATAGAGGGGACTCGATTATTGGCCATCCAAAAATCTTATTCCATCACAACAGAGAGAGAGGGAGCTTGCACCAAGGCGAGCTTGGAAAACAACATCCTTGCATCAAGACCTAGAACCATTGTCTAGGGGCCCTTTGGCAAGTGGGTAAAATTTCTTCTTCGTATCAAACGTTTAATAAGAAGGGGCCTAGAGCCACTATTTGCACTATTATCATTTGACTCTCTTCAATAGCTTCTGTATATTTGAGTTTTAGTTTTAGTTTAATTTGAGTATACATTTGCATGCTTTTTCCTCTAGATTGTATGCTTTTGAACTCCACCACTTTCTGCCTTTTACCTAGAGTTTAAAGGGCCAAACCACACCCTTTAAACTGGTGCGATTTTGTACATTTGTGCACAAAATCCACCACAACAGGATTGGCGACTCCACTAACTTCTTACAAGTTTATGTGGTTGTGGCTTCTTTTGTAGGAGACCTTTGTCTATGCTGGAGAGTGGAGCTGATAGTCCTTTGATCTATCTTGCAGTCCCTAGATTCACTTTGAGTGACAGATTGAAGAAGGGCAGCTGCTAATTATTTTTACTTGTAGGATTTTGCGCGCATTTTTTCCTCATAGACGCATAGGGCGCGCGTTCAGTGCTAACTTGCGCGCAGGAAAGCGCTGCCACCTGTCAAGGCTTTTTGCGCGCAATTTACACAATGAGATTTCTCTCCCAAGATTTTGTTTATTTCTGCTTGTAAGGTGCTTGGCAGCCCCTAATGTATCTTCCAACACTTGTTGTAATATCCCACAGCTTGTTAAAACTCACTTTTTAGCTGCTTTCTGTAGGCTTAGAGTCAGTTTTCGATTCAAGTTTATTTTTGCAAAAAAAATTCACATAGTTTAAGTATGGGGGAAATTAACTTGCATTTTGAACAGTTTATGTTTTGAAAATTTTTGGTATTCACACCTAGATAACTAGTCCAAGTAAGTGGCCCAATACCACGCATGCATAGCTAGTTTTCTTTCCTTTAGTGTAGAAATTGTTTAGTTTAGTTCAATTTTTGCATTAGGAATTGCTGGACTAGGATCAAATTGTCTATACAAGAGCAAGTAATCTCTGCTACCTTTGCACCCTTTTGTGATCCTATGTAAGCATATGAACGCTCTATATTCACAATTCGCCATCTCCCTTTAGTTAGTCACATAGATTAACTAGGAAAATTTGAAAACGGCCCATTATCCGCACATGTTTTCCATTTGAGCCAGGAACAATATAACATAGTTTAAATAGGGGTTTTTTGTAAAGGATCACCGATATCCACAGGTTCAAACTATGTGCTTTTTCACCTTACGCTCACACACACTCACCCACTAAGCAAAGAAAGACACCTAAAACTAACTTAACCAAACTCACTAAATTCTCCCCACAAGGGCCACAAAAGAATTTATAGTTTAAGTTAGGATCAAGGGGGTAGGCATCCAATAATCTGCCTTGATCATACTTCATATTGAAACATAGAATTTGTGTATTTAGGGAGCTTCAAATCCACCTATCAACCCACGACAAAGAAAACACGAACGCGACAGAGATTCAGAGGTGGTTAGGCTTAGGTGCAGTGCATGCGGTATCAGTTAGGGCTACCTGACCCGACTGATACTCGGTACTGTTAGCTGACTACCAAGAAGCACAAGACTCGAACGGTCACGTGGGACGGTGGTTTTTAGTGGCCAAAAACTAGGGCATATTTTACCCTAAAAGTGACAGTGCAGACAAACGCCAGACCCTCTACTCTTACCTTGGTGGATTCTCTTCGGCTAACTGGGGGCGTCACTAGCTCTTACGGGACATTGTGCCAGCACTCACAAGAAATCTTCTCAAGGCCCAGTTACTTTTGAGTGTGTGAGGACGCAATAGGTATTTTAGGATTTTGAGTATCATACACAAACAAACAAAAACCAATTTTTTGCTTGATTGATCACATAGATTAATTTAAACGGATTTTTTTTTTTTTTTTTTTTCGCTTTGTTTTATGTATGTGGCCATAAATTTTCTTTAATCATAGACTCTACCCTCTCAATTTTTTCCAAAAAACTAACCTGGTCGACACCCGAACAATCCTAACAGAACCTCGTTGATCTAGGCGTCTTTTGGACCTCCCCCCATTACTGGGAGGTGTTCAAGGTCTTTTGCCATTTAAGCATCAAAGACGGAACACTGCCACCGTCATTGGTTCATCCTTCATTAGAGCAGCCATAGTTGGGAACCCTAGTCGGTCTCCCAACACCACACCACACACCACTCCCCCCTCGACCCTTAAGGGGAAAAAGAGTACGTCCCATTCGGGAAGCCAGTTGAATACGCAGCAGGGTATGCCATAGAATAACCCTCGTTCTAACCATAGCTTTGTGTCTTCACACATTGCAATGGCATCAACCTCCCAGTCACCTTTCTTAGCTTCGTTGAATCTACCCGATTTAACCAAGCTAACGAATGACCCTATCACACACGATCCTTCATGGCCTCCCATGCCCATGAAGCTGCCTTCGGATATACCAAAATTTGAAGGCAAGCAAGTGGAAGACCCAAGTAATCATATAATGACCTTTCACCTGTGGTTCTCATCGAATAGTACCATCAACGACACTATTCGATTGAGGCTATTTCAATGCACTCTTACAGGAGTAGCCACAAAGTGGTACGTGGAGAAACCTTCTGCTTCACATGGAACCTTTAGTGCCCTTGCTATCGCGTTCCTCACATATTTTCAGTTACCCATTCACCATGATTCGGGAATGGAATTACTAAATCATTTTAGACAAACCCCCCGCCATCCATATCTCAGACCATCTTCATGAATGGAGGTGGCGTCGCAGTTTATGTAAAGCTAAACTCAACGAAAGTGTCCTCTTAGATTTATTCTTGAAAACTCTGATGGTGGATATTTCAGAGGATGTCGCGCAGCAAAACCCCACATCTGAAGAGGATTCAATCAATAAAGCCCAGAAGTTTGAATTGATTTATACACAGTCAGGATACAGTTACAGCATCCTGCCTAATGCTCCATGCCTGCAAACTTATCAAGAATTTCCTGGCGCGTCAAACTCTGTAGACGGGCTAATTGAGTCAATGACCCAAGGTTACCTAGGCCAAAACAAACAAAACCCTAGTTACACATATAATTCTACCCAAACACATGTCTCAACCCTGATTTCAATGTCATCATATGCCTCAGTAAAATTTGACTAATAGGGCGCAGAGTATCAGCAAGGAGGACCCTATCCTCCAGCTGAGGGGACCCAGTACGTAGAAAGAAACACTGACGGAAGAGCTCCCCTCCAACGGCTAGGTGCAAACCCGGGACAATGTTATGCTCAGTCCCTAGCGAATGACCCACCTATGCAAATAAATGCACAGGTGAACTTTGTGCAGCTGTCCCAAAACCAACCACACCAGTATAACCAGGAGAAATACCTCCTAACGTGGTAAAGAAAAAATCCAAAAACAGCCAAAAGGGAACCCTGGACAAGGGGTAGCAACCAGCAGCACCCACCACGATCCCAGGCTGGAGGTAACTCCAACCAGAATCAGAACCAGGAGCCAAGAAATGCCCAACGACAGAGAAAAAGGCCACCTCTTCAAACAAACCATTCCTGTTTGATATATGGAGAGTACGGGCACTATACTCACCACTGTCCCGATCTCCCTGAGCTAAAAACGCTACAGAGTAACCGAGGACAAGGAAGATCTTCCCAGCAACCCGCTGTGATGCAAGAACCTTTCCCCCACCAAGGTACGGTCAGCACTCAGCAGCAAAACCCAAACAATTCCAAGAAAATTAGCCATGAAGTATACATGATTGGGGAAGAGATGTTTTTCCAAACACGAAATCGCAACTACGACACCCCATCAGACACCAACGTCAAGGGCTAGTACTAGTGCACGGACTGTAGCTTTGACCATTTCAAATATGCCTATAGAACCATTTCCAAATATCGTAAAGGGGGCTAATAGCATAGCAAGTAACTACTCGAAAGCGGCCCATAATTATAGCATCGTGGATGACTTAGCTCAATCACCTGCAACCATGTCTGCTCTGGAAGTACTGCAGTCGTTCCCAAAACAATGGAAAGCCCTACTTTCCGTGTTAGGCACTATCGACCCTGCATATGCACCTGATGGCTTTTGGCTTAGACAAAGCCACCCCCCCAACTTCCTTCCATGGTCGCCTTCCAGATACCAGTATCAGTGCAGAATATCACTATTCACCGATGTGTCATAGATGAGGGTGCATCGACATGCATCATGTCAAAAAATGTTTGGAAAAATCTGGGTTCTCCCGAACTAAAACCCTCAGTCATAACGCTTCGAGCGTACGACGGTCGTCTCTCGACCCCCATCGGCCTCTACCAAAATATCTCAGTCCGCTTCGCCAAAAAGACGGTCCACATAGACATTGAAGTCTTGGATGCTCACTTGGATTACAATATACACCTCGGGCAGAGTTATATGTATGCCATGTACGCCATAGCCTCCTCTGTCTTCCACATTATGATGTTCCCCCATGAGGACCGCATCATTACTATAGACTAGCTGACACACAACGAGAAGCGTCCCCTAACCAACATGGATGCAATTCTACCCTATGTAGATACAACCTCAGATGGTATTTCACAGTACCAAGAATATGGCCTTGGCTAATTCAAACCATAATCCATTCTAGGGTCATTCCTAGGATATCCTCCCATTATCCCTGAGTCATTGCCCGATGTCACAGGGGCTCCGGTGTGCATGATGTCCACATCAAGAACCGAGGCTAGTCAGGACACAGACTCAAGCAGTAATGACATCGAGGCATCGGCCACGACAACCTCTCTAGCCTACGCCGCCTGCCAAACCCCTTTCCTCTACCCCCCTTCTAGCTTTGTCTCTCAGCAGGTTTTGGCAACACTGGTATTACCCAACATATCGTTGGCATTCCCAGTTTGGTACCTCGTTCCTCCTTCCGGGACAGGAGCCACCCACGTTACTGCCATAGGGTTAAAGCCCTTCAGTCTTGAGGAGCCCCCGACCATCCAAGAAACGATCGAGACCACCCCTGCGAAGGAAGCTCCCATTGTGAAACCAGTAATCACGACCAAGAAAACCGAGAACAAAGGAAAGAAGATGGCGACCCCCGCCATTCAACGGGAATCACTAGTTTGCGCCATATGCGACGTAATAGGCCATCTTACCCATGTATGTCCGAAGCTAGATGAATTAAAACCACTCCTTGGCTCTGAAACAGACATCTCAATGTCGCGTTCCCGTAAAAAGGAACCTACCACCAAAAGTAAAGGCAAAAGTGTTGCGTACCAATAACACATGCGCTCTCTGCAAAAACTATGGGCACTATAACCACCATTTCCCTGAGATTCCACGATATAGGGATGCCTTTCATGAGATCGAGTGATCCTACCAAGAGGATCCATCCACCCAGGAATTTAGAAATGAACCTCGTACCATCCTGTACCTACAAGAGGAGAAACAGTCACCAGCAAGACAACCATTTGTCCCTCCTCCCCCCAAACCACCATACACCAACGAGGGTAGGGGAACCTGGGTGCCTCATCCTCTTGAGTTATCAAGTGCATCGATTGCTGCAGACGACTTTTTCGGGTCTTTGACCTAAGGTCACCTAGGAAGTAGTAATCTGTATTTAGGGAGATCCTAGATAGGGGGCAGTAACCAGCAACGCCCCCCATAATCTCAGCCTGGGGGAAACCCCAACTGAAATCAAAACTAGGAGCCAAGTAACATATCCCAAGCAAATAGAGGCGACGCCACACATTTTCACTCCCGAAAAAATAAATTTTCAGTGCCGACAGGCATGCCCTCTCTCATATTCCTTTTTAAAGTTCATGCCTTTCAATAACATTTGATGAAAAGAAGATGCTTTCAATTTAGGTAGTTGTTTTTGTAGGAAAAACCCACAAACCATTCACAGCACCATATACTAAATGTTCCAAAGCAAGTATCATTATACCCCCAGCATGATAGAGTCTCAGAAAACTTTGCATATCTTGAAATCATTCCTCCATTAGAGATAAACCATAGGGTCCTCATATATGACCGTGTTTATCATCACCTCACCCTGCACATGATAAACATTTGCGTTGGTCGGTGGAGCCTCCCCTCCATGGCGCTCTTCACCCAAAGTAGACCATATATCACATCAACAGTGACACCATGGCCATACCACTCCAGTCTGGGAAGCACCTTGTGCCCATCCATTCATCATACATAAGGTCAAGTTTACCATATAAACGGAAACCCCCTTCCCGGACAACTAGGTTGTAACAAGCAGATAAAACGCGCATCGCATTTAGCCCACCATACCTCCACCAGCATAATCCCATCTGTAACACTGTTTCATTCACTTCATCGACCCCTCACATGAGACCAACCAATGGGACCCCTACCCTTAGAAAAACACCTTCTTTTTGGGTACCCGTCTCTGTGTTTTGTACAAACCAAACCTCATTATTTTATTCTTTTGGTAAGTGTATAAAGACGGAAAACAATGCACTTTGCACCTTCACCCTCATATTTCATCTTTTATCCCATGGCAACAATCCATGATCTCCCTTGGTTGGATTATTTCACCCCCATGCATGCACAATCACAACATTCATAGCCGGTTTACACCCGCCCTGGAAGTCCTACCGACTCCAGGGATTTTCCACTTAGAAATAACTATGACTGCCGCCAAGTTGCTTAATTATACTACGACCTCGGGCCACTGAATCCCCATCATTAGTTTTTAGTCACCTCTCACCAACATGCCTATGTTAAACCCATCACATCCAAGTCCCTGACCCCTCAGGTCCCCATGGTTTGGTTAAGGCTTCCTTTTTGTTTACCTCAACACCTCTTTTCCAAAAAGGAAGCGGTACCTTGGATCACCCCTCCCCATGCAAAGGGGTATCCTCAGGTGGCACTGTGGGAGACATCATTGTCCACAAATGTCATCGATCCTCTTGACATTCGACTACGACAAAAGCTTTCATGTCAAGATGGTATCGTACCTTACAATCATTGCACTTTGATCAGATTCGTCGAAGACCCGTGCCTCCACAAGCGTCTCTATCAATAAATGCTTACACAGGAAGGTCCCAGCTAGTAAATATGTGTTCATTGCATGGCTACATGCCATAACAAGTTTACGCATATGGGTAACACATTCCACCTGTCATAAAAGAAAAAATGCCCCTGAGGGCGTCAGCAGTCGTCATCAACAACCGCCAGCATCACTACCATAGTAGTGACACAGACAACACATGTATATGTCAATTTTGTTTAACTAGCCATAGCATCACGAGCATGGGACATGCCCTCCTCGTTGAAATTTTGTATATATGTTGTAAATGGTATTTTCTTGCAGGGATCCCTTAGACGCGGTCATTCTCGGAACCAGTGCAGGGTGTTGTCAACTCCAAAGCTCCACGCAGGTCTCCCTCTCTCTCTACACACGATGCAAAAAAGAAACTATAATGTATTACGGCTATACAGTCCTTCCTAGACCTCACACATTAGGGGGCAACTGTTAACACTGGAAAATCATACAACAGAATATGACATTAATTAATGTCAAGCTAAAGGATTTACAAGGCAGGAAGACATTATGGAATCAAGAAAGTATTTAAAATCTCTAAGGTTTTGAGAAAATCAAATTTGAACTAGTCATAAAATGCTATTTGCGAACATTATCCTTCGAGAAGAGCACCTTCTGCGCGCCTTTTTGCTCGATAAGCATGCATTCCTGAAAGTGGTAAAATGTCACTTTCCAGGACCACACAAAGCAAAGGACAATTACTCCTTACATGAAGCCACCTAAGTACAGCCACCAACGCCTCCTTAGACACTATGTGAGCACACAAAGGAATATTTGAGCACACAATGGAATCATACCTCTTTCTTGGGTCACCATCCACCATGTACCAAGGGATGGAAGGAGAATTTGAAATCCCCTTTATAAAGCCACCATGAGATGAAGAATGGGTGATCACATTATTATGCTGGCCAGAATTTCCCAAGCAATACCAGTAGTGTGTGACCCGGAGTAGGAGATAGAGGGGACTCGATTGTTGGCCATCCAACAATCTTAGTCAATCACAATAGAGAGAGAGGGAGCTTGCACCAAGGCGAGCTTGGAAAACAACATCCTTGCATCGGGACCTAGAACCATTGTCTAGGGGCCCTTTGGCAAGTGGGTAAAATTTCATCTTCGTATCAAACGTTTAATAAGAAGGGCCCTAGAGCCACTATTTTCACTATTATCATTTGACTCTCTTCAATAGCTTCTATATATTTTCGTTTTAGTTTTAGTTTAATTTTAGTATACATTTGCATGCTTTTTCCTCTAGATTGTATGCTTTTGAACTCCACCACTTTCTGCCTGTTACCTAGAGTTTAAAGGGCCGAACCACACCCTTTAAACTGGTGTGATTTCATACATTCGTGCACCAAATCCACCACAACAATTCTCCTTTGAGCATGTCTCTCGATGCTTATTCTCAATCCCTGTGGCTTGGTGATTCGGATTCGTCCGAACCCTTGAAAGAGATATTTCCCTCCGATGAAGCTATCGTGGAAACTATGTCTATCGAGGATTTACCGTGGGATGATGGTCATCATCATTCCTCGTTCATGCCCAGCCTCGGCGCCATGTCTACGTGTCTTGAGAGGATTGCATCTTAGGTTCCTTCTCCTCTGCTTCAAACGCTTTTTTTGATTAGCACCCTCGATCCTTGGTACGGTGATATCATCATATATCTTTAGACTTCCACTTTTATATTTGAGTTGACGAAGGATGCTCGTCGACGTTACTGCCAACAATCGCAACCTTATCGTATTGTCGAAGATACACTCTACCGCATCAGAGTCGATTCCATTCTCTGTCGGTGTTTGACTCTCACGGAGGCTGATAAAGTTCTAAATGATTGTCACAGTGGTGCCTGTGGCGGTCACATGTCTGGTCATGCTACTGCACAGAAGATTCTTCATGTTGGGTATTTCTGGCCCTCTATATTCAAAGACTGCATTGTTGTTGTCTGAAAATGTCATGATTGCTAGATTTATCAGCGCAAAATGCGCGTGCCGCTTGCACATATCCACCCTGTCATTACCGTTGGTCCCTTTGTGAAGTGGGGCATCGATTTTATGATGTGTAACCCTCACTCGGCCGGGGGGCATGCTTATATTATCATAGTGGTGGACTACTTCACCAAATGGGCTGAAGCAATGCCTACACTTGTCCCTGACGGTAAGATAACCGCTCAATTCATATTCAGTCACATCATTTCTAGGTTTGGTGTCCCTCAAGCCATCGTTACTGATCATGGTTCCCATTTTTGGCATTATATGGTGGTAAAGTTGACTTCCAAGTTGGGCTTGCGTCATGACAGCTCAATGCCATACTATCCTTAGGCCAATGGCCAGGTTGAAGCTGTGAACAAAGTTATTGTCACTATGCTTTAACGTACAATTGTGATACACAAATCCAATTGGCATCACATGTTATTTTCGGCTCTCTGGGCATACCGAACCTCAGTCAAGGGTGTGACCAGATTCACTCCATTCCAACTTTTTTACGGTCTATAAGCTACCCTTCTGATTGAGTGCCAAAATCCTTCACTCAAGTTGGCTGTTGAATTACTTCCCAACACTTCACCTAAAGAAGAGTGTCTTCTCTACTTAGAAAGGATGGATTAAACTCGCCGCTTTGCTGCTTTGGTCATCGAGGCACAGAAGAAGCGGGTCAAAGCCCATTTTGACCAGTCAGTTTCCCCTCGATCCTTTGTAGAGGGAGACCTCATCCTCCTGTATGACTAAGCTCATGATAAGATGGGGGCAGGAAAATTTCAACCCATATGGCATGGACCTTACATTGTTAAACACGTTTTGAAGAATGGGGCCTATGAGCTCATTGATTACGAAGGTCATCCTTTAGATCAACCCAGAAATGGGTTGTATCTCAAAAAGTACTATGCATGAGTCATTCGTGCATGTTGTGTGTACATAGGTGTTTTTTCATTTTTGTACATTTTTGGCTTGGTGTGTTTTGCAAGCGTTTTCCTGCTTATTGGGTCATTTATTGTGCACATGTCTATTACCCCTTATGTCAGTTTCATGGATGGTGCTTCCCGCAATACTCGGAACTTGTCTTCGGCAGCCTGGGTGATTTATGATCCTGCTGGTGAGTTGGTAGACCTGCAAGGTATTTGTCTAGGACGTACTACAAACAATGTCGTTGAATATAGTGCTATCATTGAACTATTAACCGAGGCTATTACCCTCGGCATTAGTGCGTTGGTTGTAAATCTAGACTCACGGCTTGTTGTTCTTCAATTTAATGGGCATTATTCGGTTAGAAACCCTCACATTTTAAGATTGTATTTACGTGTTCGTTTGCTGGAAATACATTTTGATTATATCACATATCAACATATTCCTAGACAAATTAATGCATTAACTGATACAGTGGATAACATTGTATTAGATAGACATCTGTGTAATCTGTAAAATCATCATCACATGAGAGACTCATATCAAATAGGAAGATAGATGTATGTATATATCGAATGTTTGCATCAGTGTGCACCATAAGTTTCAAAAAATATGTGTGTTTCTGTTACATCCTGAGACATCATTTCTCTCAAAATATGCAGAAATAAATCCTAGGTGTCTAATCAGCATGATGATTATGATAGCATGTCACTGCTCATACAATCCGCCTCAGCAAGTGGTGAACTCAGTTTGATACCCCTACAGTGTGTCTCTGGTATGCACGAGGAACATTGTCAAATCACGCATAGTCTGCGACCCCATGGGAAATTCCCTCCAAGTTGTGCATGACCTCCTCTTCCTCACCCTGAGGGGCAACATCAAAATTGCAAGGTGTTCGCCTTGCTATCGGAGACATCCCTGCAGGTCTCTCTAGGCCTACATCTGCATAATGCATGGATTAATTGTCAGGACATACATACCAAAAAAAACATAATACTCATAAAAAATAAAAATGAGTCTTACCAAGTGCTTCATCCCAATCCTCTCCTTCTGGGAGTGGAAGGTCTAGATCACCAGCGAAATCTGTGCCGGAGTAGGGCCAATCCTCCACGAAAATCAACTGTCGGTGGAGCTAATCGAAGAATTCAGGTCTCTAGGAAATCTATTGGCCACCCCCCGATCTAGGCATCAGAGTTGCCCATCGGGCCATCCATGGTTCTAGTGCTGGTGGTGTCAAGACTATCACCTCCTGACGTTGAAAAATTGGTAGTTGTTCCAAGATGAACGATACTAGGATAGACCCATAACCAAACTGCTTCAATTTGGCCTTCTTGCACTTTGTTAGCTGAAGTTTTATATTGATTGTTACTGCCTCTGCCCAGTTGTAGATGGTCGGTGTCAAGCTGTCTACAACCAGAAGTAGCTGTGTTTTTGTTGCTTCATGCGGTGCCTATGATTGTGCAGCTCATGTGATCGTGTGTAGCACTACCTTCAATGCTAAATTCGGGATAGTCTAGATATCCACCTTCCCTCTTTTTGATCCTTTTCGTGCCCACAGATATACCCTGTCTATTACCATGCTCATGTTCTCCATGGTAGGCCGAGTACCGGTCAGGATTGCTGCTCCCCTCCGTGACAATCCTGTTATGAAATAGACATCTGAAACATCAATCTTGAGTTCCTGATCTCAAAGAATGAATTTTTCCTGATCCTCGTCCCAGATGCTGATCAAGTATTACAGTAGCTCCAGTTGAGCTCTAAGGCACGATTTCATGAAGAAATTTTTCAGTCTACAGTCTCTGAGAGCTTCCATGCATCTCTCATTGTCCATGGCAAGCTCGTCTTCTTCACTGTGTTCCCTTTCCTTCCACTCGATCACCATTTTTCTTCTTTTCACCTGTAAACATGTTCATATGGACATTATTAGCCAATTCAAAAGCTGAAATTTATGAAATTTAGGCTCATAAAGCTTGCATTGTGAGTTCAAAAAGCATTGTGCGGTTGGCGCGACTGTTTAGGAAACAGTCGTGGCAATGGAAGCGCCTTCGTTTAAAAAATCGGATGATTGGGGTGAGTCTGTGCCTGAAACCCGCGCTGACCATTGTGCCCTAGTTTTCACAATTTCCCCCTCATAAATTAAAACTGAAAGTTGCAGGTAATGAAAGAAGGTTCAAAATGTGGGGAAGGATGTCCACTCTTACCTAGAACTAATAGATTCGAGAATGGTCTGTCGGATTGTCCACTATCGTTGCCGCAAAATCACAGTATAAAATGGGTAACTATTGCTCCACAAGAGGTAAAAGTGAAAATCAAATTTTTTTTACCATTTTTGGCATTTTACAACTTTTTCATAACCCTAATTAGGTTTTAAGGCATATTTTTCGATTATTATGTTATGTTATTTCGAGAAATGGGTTTTACGTTTGTCTCTTGTGCAGCGACAGGTTTTTAATGAGATAGAGATGAAGTAACGAGTTGTATTTCATATTTTTTTGGACTCGGTAAAAACATGAAAAAGTCACTACTGGAGTCATCTTTCAGCTCTTTTCTGAGTCTCTAAAACTGAAAAGATTGTTGATATTCTTGTCATTTTGAACTCGTTAAATGGTTGTGAAACGATATCTACCTAGTATATGTTTACCCCTTTTTCGGGTTGGCATAGGTTATTTACGAAAAAAGAATACCTTAGCCTATCGCGACTAAGAGGTTCTTTGAGATATTGTTTTCTACCTTTTCGGATCTGAGAGACTATTTACGAAAAGGGACATGCTGGAGTTTTCTTTTTCGCTTCTTTTCAAACTCTCTAAACATGAAAAGATGCTGAATTCTCCTTTTGTCAGACTCGTTAAACCTTGATGACATCAGACATCGTCACCATGACGTTCACCGAGTTCCTCCTTCCTAGGGCTCGTAAAATGTACTAGGATAGATTTGTCCGGAGGACAAACTTACAACGCAAGCATTAGGGGAATTTTGAGGTCTAAAATGGGCCTCCTAAGGAAAATGTACAATCAAAATTCACTTTATGAGAATCAATCACATTTTAGAAGATGGCATCATCCATAATAGTTGAGGTGGCATTGCTTGAGTTAAAGGTACTTACTTGTCACATTCTCAATGGTGGATAAAAACTCATGGTTATCCATGATAGTGCTCTAAGTACTTTTAAAGTCATAAAGTAAAGTACTCATAATAAATTTCATTTCACACTTTTTGAATAAAATATTATTATTGTAATTTCATATTTTTTGAAAGAAACAATGCATATCCTACACAATCTTATGTATTTACACACTTTTCAATAAATATCATATTTGTATATTTTCATATATTTATTTTTAAATTATATATTCATCTCATTAAGAATTGTTGAATTTATATTTATATTTTATTTTAAGTTATTTAAGTACAAAGGACAAATGCATTAGTTGTGCAAAGATAATGAATTTTTCTTGAAAAATTCATTCTTATTTATAGTCACATCAATACATTTTTTTTATTAATTTTATTCTGGTATAACTTTTGAATTGAATTTAACCATGGTTACATGGATTTTGGTGCAAAAAGTGAATTTCAAATTCACAAATATTATTTTATTGGTTTAGCTATTATTTTATAATTTCCTTAGGAGGCCCATTTTAGACCTCAAAATTCCCCTAATGCATATGCTATCCCCTTCAAGCTTGTTTAAAAAAAATAATTAGGGTACTCGCCAGAAATGGTGGGGGAAAATTGAACCAGATTTTAGTTGTATCGGTAGTATTTCACTCTTGAACATGACACTCGTTTGCATTCGTGTCGGGTTGGGGACATCTCATTTCGTCATTCTTGCCTTCATGGGTTTGGGTAATCTATTTTGACCTCTCATATGCTCTTCGCCACGTCATCATGACCTCAGATCACTTGATTTCAAACAATGTCAAATCTAGAGTCATGTCGCTGATATGTTCAAGAGAAGTTTGCCTCTGCAGTTTTCAACCTCCTTCTGATTCTCTGTTCGTCATGATTCACTTTCATTATGTTCCCTTGTCTCGTGTCGATGATGTGGGATACATTATGGCCCTCCTTCGACCAGGTCACTTCTTGTCGACTTCAGCTCATTATCCAGGAAGTTGGTTTAGAGACTCCCTACCAGTACCTTGGAGCCTGCATGCCTCAATGATAGGTTCTTTGCATTCGATGATAGGTCCACATCATTGGCCTTTGATCGGGTGATTCTGCAGGTGTTCGACGCCAGATCACTGTTCACATTCAGTGGATTGTACCTATTGTACCTTGAGAGCCATTGTCATTATTGGTGGTTTCTCTCGTGCTTGTTAACATCTTTCATCATTGGCTGGTAATCAAATGATTTTCTTGCATGTTTGACTTCAGCTCACATATTCACATGCTTGAATCTGTACTTGTTCGGATTGAGATGGAGTGCCAGAACCTAGGTTTTGTCTGATAAAGATCCAGGTTGTGGGATATTATGGTGTATCATGATTTGTTGCATGACTCTTTTGATTGGATGGCTGCGACCATACTTGATTCTATTTGTTGATCCTTACTGTTGGAAGGCTGCGTCCATACCTTGGATCTTAGTTCATATATGTACTCTATTATGGATGGCTGTGCCCATGCCACATGTTCATGTATCAGAAATATGAGTTGTATTTGTAATTGCAGGTCTTCCGACGATGGTGTTTAGTTCAAATGCGTTCTCGTAAAGCATTTCACCCCTTCCTCTATCTCGGACCTCATGCTTTAGGGGGCATATGTTACACAGCATTTTGTCACTATCCCTACAATCCCCATCCTGAAAATTGGAGGCTCATTTCTATGACCAAAATAAAGTGTCATGCCTTGCAAAGACCATCACTGCATCCCTTTCCATGAGTACAATAATCCTTCTGTTGACAATTTCCTGAACAGACCATCAAAAACACCTGTTTTTGCCTTGGCGCTGGTAGCCCATTATGCCCTCGTGCCAATGAGGAAGATTAACACTGGCCCCCACGCCAGCTGGTGCTCTGTCTCAGTTATCTGCCTGCACCAATCTATTTATGGATTTTTTTTTAAAAATAGAGGCGAAGTTTCCATCATAACAACTTCGTGGGCGAGTCATGGGGAGTGGTTCGACTGAATAACCACGACCTTCCTCCTTTGGGCTCTTGTTTCCACCTTTTGGGGAAAACTCCCAAGGGATAAGGCCTCCCTTCAACCATAATAGGGATCCCAACCTCCTCCTCTCCCTTTATAAATATAGCCATCTGCCATTGATGTGCTAGCTGAACTGAACATATTGTTGCAGAAACGCTGAAGAGATTTCTATTCACTTTGCTAGAGAAAAATAGAATGAAAGAGACCCTTATTGAGAGAGCTTAGGCTTGAGTCTTTATCCTGTATGAATTCCCTAACATTCATTGAGACACGCTTCGACTGAACCCCACTAAAGGAGGCTGCAATGTCAAGGCTTGGTTGTAACTCTTTTCTTCTATCAATACATATGCATGACTATTGTCTGGTTCCCATTTTGCGTTGATGTATTTTATTTGATGCAATGTGCTTAACCCTCCTTGACTGGTTAGTAGTTATGGATGAGATTGTTGTTTCATATGTTGCTCTTGTTTTTTGATCTTAGTGCAGGTATCCAAGCATCGCTGCGAAGGATCGTGACCTGTCAAGATAGGAATCGAGAGGCCACCACTACAACAGCCACGACAATAGCGTTGGACTTCAGGTAGGTTGATCTACCTCGTATATTTCATTCATTAATTAGGAACCTACACTCTATCTTGTCTTTTTTTACTAGAACCACTCTAGGGCTAGAGGGATCATCTCTGTCTGCAAAGAGGATTTACCTACATAACACTATGTATCGGTTTCTCTCTTTCTTGTATGAAAACCTAGTCAACCTAGGGTTTACCTTGCTTGGTGAAGTTTCAGTTTTGGATGTTGCACCGAGACTTCTTTCTAAGGTTCTTGGTTGTTCTGAAATTTTAGAACAATGAGTTTGTGTCGGTATACTCATGCTTGGCCTTGTTATTTCTTCAGTTTTTGGTTTTTGTCTTGTTGGCTTGTTTGATTTTCTTGGTTCTTGAGATTAGCTTTTCTGGTAAATCTTGAAGTTGTCTTCTTGGTTTCTTGAAGTTTTTGTGTTTGCTGGAGTTTTATGCTACTGTTTCAAATCATTTTCTTGAGTTAGTTACTTCATTCCACTTATTGAGTTCCGTCATGAAGATTGTATGGTTGGCTTAAGGAAATTGGAGTTTCTTGTTGGCTCAATTTGCTGATTTGAAGCCTTTGGTAATTTGTGATTTTCTCAAAGACTTTTTTCTATCTCCTTAAAAATTTAAAGGCTCAAAAAACATTTTTGTTTTCCGTTGCTTTTGCTTTTGATTTTTGTTTCATGGTTTTCATATTTTTGGAGCAATTTAGTAGTTTATCATTTTGGTTTGGTTGCTTGGTTTTGAGAGAAGTTCCGTAGTGGGCTTGTCTCTTTTGTATTAAGTTGTCTTTGGAATTTTTGTGCAAAGAAGTTCTTGTTTGGGCTTGTCTCTACTTTTGTGTCAAAGTGATCACACTTGTCTTATTGAAAAACTCATTTGCTTCCCCTTGTGAGTAGTCCTAGAATCCGCATTTGTCATGGGTATTTTGCATTAGTGTAGTTGCACCATTAAGCATATTTAGTCTTTTGATAGTTTTTGAGTGTGTGAGCATGATATTGAAAAGAAAAGAATTTTTTCTTGATTTTTAGTTGTTTCGTAGAACCCAAGTAGAAATCTCTTTCATTGAAGAAAAAATTGCATATGCATGTAGCAGGTTTCTATTGATTTCTCTTTTGTGTCAAAACATCACAAGTTGCATTCTCCGTATACCCTTGAATTAAAAATAATAGCCATTAAAATCAAGCACTTAATTAAAATGAATTATAATTTTTTTAGTTGTCATTAATATACACCAAATAGTGTAGGTCATAGGGCCTTGGTATAGGTGAGTGGAGAATTAACTCTCCATGGCCACTAAAAATTTCAAACATAGAATTTGATTAATGAGTGAAATCTAACCTCGTTAAGTGGACTGGAAAAGCTCTACCTCCATAGAGTTAAGCGCGAGGGATAGTGAAGGCAAAGAAGGGAGATACCCCTCCTATTTGCTCAATTCTAACCTAAGACCATTCTGCCCAGCTACCAATACGAAATGGCGTCCATAGTTGTTATTCCTAGGTATTACATAGGTGACTGCGGGGGGAGGGGGGGAATACCCGTGGTACCTGAGGCAGACATTGCATCACTCTCATTAGTACTTCTGGAGGGTGCCCTTGCGAAGCTCGGGTACTTGCACTAGCAAAGGCTTTTGTTAGGAGGTCAATGTAACTGTTTCTGTTACCTTTGCTAGTAGGCCTTGGGCGTAATTACCCCAGACTATTCTCGGAAGGTCCTTTTTTTGCTTTCTTGTATTTTGGTGTCCGGTCCTAATAACCTGGAGCAGAAATACTTGAAGGTTTTTTTATTGTTATATCTTAGGGACATTTTTTTTGTAGAGAGTGCTCTTTTCTCCTAGATTTCCATAGCTTTGTAATTTTTTGAGTCTACATAAAATTTCATAATTATCAAAAGTGGCCAACTGATTGGTTCGTCAATCGAGGAGGCTTCGTGGGATTTCTCTTGCGAGTGTCGAGCCTTCTTCAAGAAGGCGTAGGAGTAATTCTACTGGTGATTTTCATCCAGTGGTTGCAAATGCATCGGAGAGTGATCCTTCGCTTGGGGCTATTGTTTCTGTGGGTGGTCCTAGTACTAGTGGTAATTTAGAGAGGAGTATTCCACTCATCTCTCAAGTCCTTTTTCCAGCAGAAGAAGTTGAGGTGGAAGAAATTCCTGAACCTCCAGTTACTCCTTCCTCTCTTGTTCTGCTAGTTTTCCAGTCGTTCTTATGTACGTTGGGCCTTCATCTCACAGACCGACTAGCCCTCATATTTCTCCTTATTTTATTTCAATGGCCACAACTGGGAACACAGCTTCAGCTATGAGCACTTCGAGTGTGCATACTCCTCTTTCAGTTGAGGGAGGAGGCACTATTTCTATTTCAACTATCACTCCTAGTGCTACAAATTTTGGCTCTACCTCCATTCCGTCTACGAGTGGGGGCACCCAAGCTTTTGATTCCCATTCTCATCCCTTCTCTTTTGGAATTCCTTCTAGTGTTATTCATTCAATTCCTCTCACTGCCACTGCAGCTATCTCCACACCCATTTCCTCTGTGGCTAGTGGGTCAGCTTCTTTTCAGGTTTTCCCCTTTGGAAGTGGTCATTTCCCTCATTCGAACGCTTCCTCAGGTTCATTTCCTTTCTCCGCTCAAAGTCAAGGTTTTAATCCTTTTCTTAGAGGCCAAAGCTCTAATGCTTTTCAAGGTTGGAACCCTGCTTGTACAGGTTTGGGAACTGGGAATCAATTTTTTTATGGTCAATAGGGGAATTTTTCTTTCTCCTCCATAAGTGCTTCTCAGGGTTTCTCTCCATTCGCTAATGCTTGGAACCCTTACCAAGGGGTTTCATCTTCATTTAACACTTCAATCGGGGGAAGTATCCCTGTTTATGGTAACCCTGCGATGGTAGGGGTTCCTACTCCGAATGTTTTTAGGCCACAGGGCTTATCTTATGGCTCATATTTTTCTACGAACAATCCATGGCAACCTGGTGCCTTAGCAAATCTAGGGTATTATTTTCAGAATTTTGGGAATCCTTCCATTGGTGGATGGAATTCTCAAGCTCCTCCGCACTTACCATTCCTAGCAACCCTAAATTTTCCAGATTTTTCAAAATTGACTAACAATCCTATTCGATATAGCCCAGGTTGGCCTCTTGTGATGAAGGGAAGACTAGTGAGGATCTAGCCGACCATGTTACCACTTTCCATTTATGGTGTTCGTTGAACTCCCTCATTGATGATTCGATTAGGTTGAGACTATTTCAACGCACCATAGCTAGAAACATTGGTAAATGGTACATTGAGCTTACTAGGGGCACTTTTGCTTCATTTGGCGAGTTGGATACCATGTTTTTGAACCATTTTCAGGTGCCTGTTCGATATGATGCTGGAACTGAGCTTCTCGCCAATTTCCGGCAGGATAAGGCGACACACATTTTTGACCATATTAAAGAATGGAGGAGAAGGAAGAGGTTAATTAAAGCACAGATTCCTGATGAATTCCTTCTTGAATGGTTCCTTAAATCCTTACAACTAGAAATATTGAAGGATGTATCTCTTTTTGGGGTATTTTCTAAGGAGCAGGATATCTTTAGAGCCCAACAATTGGAACTTATCTATTCTCAGTATGGGATTCTTAATAAGATTTTTCCTGATGTTCCTCATTCCAAAGTGGATTTAGCCACACCAAAGCTAGGTCCTCATGCTGACGGGCTTGTCGGTAGATCGATAATGGCATGGCTAACCTTTTGAATCAACTAAAATAATTGTCTCTAAAATATGCTCCTTCTATTTAGGCTACATTGTCGGAGTCTGCTCCTTCCCAGCCCTTAACTATTAATGTTGTTCAATCTTCTAACCCTAAAGGAAATCAAAAATCTGATGGGAAGAAGAAGGGACAAAATAATAACAAGAAGAAAGATAAGGATGGGAAGGTTAATGTGAATATATCCAACGATAATGTTGGAGAGGGTAAGAGAGAGGTAACGAAGAAAGTGAAGTTTCCATGCAAGTTATGCACTAGAGACAATCTCACCCATATCTACCCTAAGATTCAAGATGCTCAATGCTTGTTAGCTTAGTAGGGTTCCTCTAGTTCCCAGGTTGTCCTGACTAATCCTTTTCCCCAAGGGCAACAAATTCTTTCCAGCGCGAATGCTAATACTGGAGCTCCCACTGGGGCGCAACCAGGAAGGGGAAAATTCCTCAATTGTATATATGATGAGTGCTCACGTTGACGTCGCTACAATATCACATGATTATGGCAAATCTGAGTATTCGAAGGCTAAGGGTGCTCCTGATACTTCCAAGCCAGTCCATATTGAGAGACCCACAGTCGAGCCTATACCTCGCATGCCGAAAGGTTCTGCTAAATGTTCGACAATCAACCCTAATGCCAAGGCAACCCATAACTACTCCATTGTAGAATATCTGGTTCAGAGTCCTTGTGTTATGTCTGCATTGGAGGTACTCTAGTCATGCCCAGTACAATTGCTCACTGTGATTGAGGCAATTGATCCAAAGAACTCTATTATGATCACATTCGATATGTTAAATCTTATGAAGAGACTTCCTTATCACATAGCTTTTCAAATCAAATCTACGTATTGGAAAATCAATGTATTTTCAAATAGTAGTTGATGAGGGCGCTTCCACATGTGTCATGTCTATCTCATGTTGGAAAGCCATCGGATCTCCTCAAGCCGTGCCTTCACCTACTTGTCTCACTGCATTTGATGGTCATTCTCACAAGCTGCATGGAATTGTTTCGGCTTTGCCCATTTGTGTTGGGGGTAAAGTTGTCAATATTGAAGTCGAGATGGTTGATGAAAATTTGGACTACAACCTTCTATTGGGGCGGAATTGGATTTATGAGATGGATGCTATTGCTTCATCATTATTTCGAATCTTGTGTTTTCCCCATGAAGGAAGGATTGTCACTGTTGGTCAGATGGAATATTCTCTGATATATCCAAATACATATTTTGACTCTACTGTACCCTTGGTGAATGATGCCAAGCAACCTATGAAGAATTTAGGGGTCGGAAATTATACCTCATTAATGGGTACCTTTGATCTTCCACTTCCTTCTATTCATATTAATTCTCTCTCATCCTCTAGGGCTCCTAGTCGAAGAGGTTTCTTTTGAACTCATTATTTTTCAAACCTTGGACCTTGCCTTCTCCTACTACCACATTAGAAGAAGGTCAAGCGGGTGGAATTTCATTCCCTATATCTAAATCATAAATTTCTTATCAGTCTATTTTTGACTCTGTAGATTCTCTTCTAGTTTCTCTCTCACCGAAGGATTTGGATGAAGATGTGGCTCTGGCTTGAACACTTAATTCATCTTCCACTCAGGACTGCCTTGATATTGTTCTACCATCTAAAGAGGCTATCCTTAAGGCAATTACGGGTGTGGAAAGACCATGGGATTATTTGCATCATCGATCCTATTTTCTACCAGATTTGCGAGAAGTTGAGTCAATAATATCTAGCCCTTCATCTTCTGGTTCTGTTCACCCGATCTTGAACCCTTTGGCTCCAACACAGGTTTTCGTTGAAGGGAACATGGTTTTCATTTCTGAGACTATCCTAGTGAACATTTCCAGGAATCCCAACGTTATAGAGAATGTTTTAATCGGAGTTGAATGTTCTGCTGAAGATATTCAGACTTATACGGATCTCTTTAAAGATTTTTGTGATGTGTTCGCTTGGTCTTTATGAGGAAATGCCTGGAATTAATACATATATTGTCCAACATGATATCAATACTTATGAGAATGCTAAGCCTATACGACAGAAGCTTCATCCGGTCAACCCTAGGAAAACCGCAACTCTCAAGGCCGAGGTTGAGAAGCTGCTTAAGGTGGGTTTCATATTCCCCATTCCTTTAAATGAGTGGGTTTTGAATCCAGTGCTTGTGGACAAGAAACAAGGAACGATCTGAGTCTGCATTAATTTCAAGGATTTGAATCAGGCATGTTTGAAGGATAATTACAACACACCATTTATTGATTAGATTATTTATGAGTGTGCGGGGAATGAGATTTTCTCCTTCATGGACGGTTTCTCGAGATACAATCAGATTACCATCTGTCTTGAAGATCAACACACGACTACTTTTGTTTTCCCCTAGGATACATTTGCATACAAAAAGATGCCTTTTGGTCTTAAAAATGCTAGAGCTACTTTATAGCGGGCCAGGTCTTATGCTTTCGACAACATCAAGCATATCATCAAAGCTTATTTGGATGATTTAGCTGCTCATTCTCAAAAGAGAATTGATCATCCCTCTCATCTTCAACAAATTTTTGAAAGATGTCGTTATTATAAAATCTGATTGAACCCTAATAAGTGTGTTTTTGCCTTCGCATCTAGTCGATTGTTGGGATTCATCGTGTTTACTAAAGGGATTTAAGTAGATCCCTTCAAGGTTGAGGCAATACTTCAGTTGCCTCCCCCTTCTTCTATTCGTCAAATTCAAAGTCTTCAAGGAAAAGACAATTTCTTGAGGAGATTCATCGTTAACTATGTTGAGGTAACGAAAGGATTTATGAGATTATTAAAGAAGGGAATTCCATTTTTGTGGGATGAATTTTCTCAACGCTGATAAGATGCTTTGAAAAAAACATTGACCTCTGCTCCTTTATTGATTCCACCTGATTATAGCAGAGACTTCCTTTTGTATCTCGATGTGGCAGAATCTACTATCGGTATGGTTCTAGTTCAAGAGGAGGATGCTTTTTGTGATCATGTCATTTATTACCTAAGTCAAGGCTTGATAGGTCCTAAACTGTGATATTCTCCCATTGAGAAGTTAGCTTTGGCAGCTGTCCCTGTTGTCCAGCGACTCAGGCATTAAATTATCCTTCGCAAAACTTATGTTTTGGAAGCAGTCAATCCTTTTCAATTTTTTCTCAGTAGGCAAGTGATTGGGGGAAAATATAATTGATGTATTGTCATTTTGCAAGAGTTCGATCTCGAATTCCTATCTTCCAAATCTAAGAGTTGCCTTGTGGAGATGAGATTATTTATGAGGAGTCATTCCGTGATGAACATATTTTCCTCATTTCTTCACAAGATCCTTGGTATGGGGACATCATTGTTTATCTACAGACTTTGAAGTTTCCCCTCGCTTTTTCAAAAGATGAACGTCGAAAGTTGCATCACTTGGAAAAAAATTATATTAATATCGGTGACAATCTGTATCATTGCAGGGTTGAATTGATCCTTAGATGTTGCTTAAATCTCGAAGAGGTTGAGGTTGTGCTCAATGATTGCCACAATGGAGTTTGTGGTGGTCATTTATCTGGGCTTGCTACAACTCAAAAGATTTTGCGTGCCAAATAATTTTGGCCCTCGATTTTCAAAGATTGTGTTGATGTGGTCAAAAAATGTCATCCTTGTCAAGTTTATACTTGGAATATGTGCATTGATCTAGCTCCTCTCTTTCCTGTTGTCACTATTGGTCCGTTCACTAAATGGAGAATTGATTTTACTACTTGTAACCCGCCTTCGGCAAAAGGTCACAAGTACATTATCGTAGTAGTGGATTACTTCACCAAGTGGGTCGAGGCTATGCCTAATTTCTTGAACAATGGTGAAATAACAACCCTATTTATATTCAAATAAGTCATTTCTCGCTTCAGTATTACCAAAGATATTGTCACTCACCATGGCAGTCATTTTCAGAACTCCATGATGGGTGAATTGGCTCTTAAATTAGGTTTCCAGTAGGAGAATTCATCTTTTTATTATCCTCGGGCCAATGGGCAGTTTGAAGTCGTGAATAAATCCTTAAAGGTTATCCTTCACAGGACAATCAATAAAGCTAGGTCCAATCGGCATGTCATGTTATATCCTTCGCTTTGGGCATACCATATGTCTATTAAGACTGCAACCGTGTTCACTCCTTTCCATCTAGTTTATGGTTTGGAATCGATCTTTCCTGTTGCGTGTGAGATGCCTTCCCTTAAGCTAGTTGTTGAGCTTCTTCCCAACACTTCAAGTCTCAAAGAATGCCTTGTCTATCTATAACGTCTTGATGAGAAGCGCCAAGATGAAACTACAATTAACGAGGCCCATAAGAAAAGAGTGAAGGTTCAGTATGATAAGGCGGTCAAACCTAGGGTTTTCTCTGAAGGTGACCTCGTTCTGGTCTACGATCAGGACAAGGATGCCTTGGGGGTAGGAAAAACCAAATCCATGTGGTATGGCCCTTTCATTGTAAAAAAATTCCTTAATAAGGGAGCTTATGCCTTGGTTGATTTCGACGGAAACGAGTTAGCGCAACCCAAAAATGGGCTTTATCATAATAAGTATTATGCCTAAGGAGTTGCCTAGAATTTTATTTTGTTGTATATATTTTATTTTTTGTGCATATATGTCTATCGATTCCGGTGTGAACTTGATGGTTTTTATCTACTTTGGTAGGTGTTTATGGATGAGATGAGTCATTTTGGCTTTGTCGTGGTGCTAGTCGACATACCTAGAATCTTTTCTCCGCGGCTTGGGTAATCTATTATCCATCCGGTCAGTTGATAGTCTCAAGGGGCGTGTGTATTGAACCTGCTTCAAACAATGTAGCAGAATATACTGCGGCTATCAATCTACTTTCGGAGGTAATGTCTCTTGGTATTAATTCGTTAGTAGTGTACTTGGATTTCGACTAGTGGTTTCACAATTGAACAAAACCTATCGTCTTAGAGATCCAATTTTATATCGTTTATTTCCAAGAGTGTGTTTGTTGAAAAGATCATTTAATTATGTTACATATATTTACATTCCATGTTCAGAAAATTCGTTTGCAGATTCATTAGCTTATCAAGCAATTTATTGCATATTAATCATTCAATACATTTAAAAAAAAAAAAAAAACACATCAATCATCATTGTATATATGAGACAATCACATCATAAATCGTTGTGTGTGTGTGTGTGTGTATCAGAGTTGTGTTAAAAATATACAAAATTTGGACAATTATGTCCTACAAAATTAGGGCTTATGCCCAATCATGTCCATCATTAAAAAATATTATAATCATCATAAAAGTCTATCCCTATGGGCCTTGCCCTGGATAGGTGTCACAAAAGAATACTATGGTTGTGGCCACACAACGGAATAACCGCACCCAATCATATGGTACACCGACAACACTTATTTGAACTGCCTCGAGGAGGTCCTCTACTGCATCCATAGGGACATGGCGGGTCAAACCCTCCAAGTTCTTTTGAATAGCATGGAGAACTCTCCCAGGGTCCTTTGCGGCATCCTCAACCTCTCTTCCGCGATGCTTGTGCCTTGGGAAGCCTTCTGGTTTGACTGGTCCAATATCTGTCACATGATCAATAAATTTGTAAGCCAATAGTCCTATCAAAATATTTTTTCATTTTCATACTTATATCGAAAATCAAAAAAATCATATAATCAAAAAATCATGTAATTGTGGTCTTACCAATCGCACCCCATGTTGCACCGGGTGGTAAGGGAAAATCAGCATCTCCCCTGAATTCCATGCCAGCGTAGGGGTAATTATCCACTGTGGTCACTTGTTCTCCCCACCAAAGGAAGAACTCATCATCCCAGGTAGTTCTAGGGACTTCTCCACCCCCTAGCCTCCATCATATCAACCCATCGTTTTATGTGTGGATCTCGTGGGCTGCTGATGGTAGAGATAACTTTGGGACGAAGCCCTGGAACCCTCTTGAAGAAGAATGTGCATAAAAAGGTCCCATAACCAAAGTGTTTTTTTTTCATTCTTCTGGATGGAGGTTAGTTGCTTCTTCAAATTGGTTAGCAAGGCAGTGCAACAATCATATAGTGTAGTCAAGCATTCCACTGCCAAACTCATGTTTCCTCATGAGGCTTGGTTCAATTTAGTCGATCCAACTACTTTGACAACGGTGAAAAGAAGTATTTTCATGTACAACCCTTACACATATCTAATTGGGATATGTGTCCTAACCTTCTGAGTACCCTCAATATAATGTATGTGAATGTAATCCTCCACATTCAAGCCTCCTGTGGGCTTGCCTTGTAAATTTATTGGTTCTCCCCTTCGAGAGAGTCCAATTATAAAATATATGTCTTCAATATCGATCCTTAATGGCATTTGATCAATCATGAAGCAGTCCTCCTCTGCGTCCAAGTAATTGACGTGCATTTTAAGCAGTTTGGTGTTCATTTTCATATTTGGCATCTTAAAATGTAGAAATTTATTGAATAATGATTAATTATCCACCGAGACTATCCTGATCACATACAATTCGAATTTATATGCAACACATAATCTCTTCCACTCAGATCATCACACATGCGGAAACAAAACAAGCGATAGCACATCAATTCATCATACACATTAACACAGTATGTATGGGGAAAGCTTATAGCTGAAAACCCCGCAGCTATATGTATATATTACAATGGAGAAAACATGTAACAAAATCAGTACAATACTCCTCACAAGTACTCAGTACTTTCTCATGAAGTTACACACAAACTAGCTTGGTTTTGAACAGGTTACTGGTTCAAAACTCACCACCAATTGCCTTGCCTCTATTGCGCAATCATGGCCTGTCTAAATAGAGATCCAAGGTTAGAATCTCCTTGGCTTGACAACGCAATCATCATGGGCAATTCCTCCAAGTGTGGTGCAAATCTCATGCACAACTGATGTCGCCACTAATAGCTAACTCCACCCTTTCATCTACCTCTTTCACTGGTCTCCACTGAACTGTCCATGCACTGTAGTGAACTGATGTGTTCTTGAGTTGAATAATGAGTTAATAATTAGTGAATTAAATAATATTTAATTCACTCCACTCATTACTAGTTGATTAGCTAGTTAAACCAATCTCAACTAGTTCAACTAAGTTAAACCGAACACAACTCCACCAACTGTCTCATCAACTCCACCAAAACTTCTGCCACTGAATTCCTAACTGAACTCAACCATGCATGAGCTCACCAAACCCCTAGGAATAGCGTAATTCCTCTGTCAGATGCATGAGCCACTTCTGTAGCTCGAACTGAAGTGCTCCAAGAGAGTAAACTGAAGTTTAGAGTCCAAATATTATTAAGGGTAAATAATATTTGACTTCCTTATTTTTAGGATAGGCAGTCTAAAAATAGACTTCGACCTAAATGTCTAAAAATAGAGGTCCATCTATTTTTACCAACATGACCAATACTCCAAGAATAACATACTGCAACCCTGGACCATGCTCCATATGTCTAAAAATAGACATAGTCTAAAAATAGACTTTGCGCCAGAATTTGCCTGCGGGCCCACTTAGTGAAGGCGACTTCATTTCACTAAGCTCCATCATCTTGCTGCATTCTCAACACTCCCTCTCGGCAAGATATGGATTATCTGCAACCCCTATCCTGCCTCTGTGGAATTCGAACTTGCTCCTGGTGAGCGCCTTCGTCAGGATGTCGGCATCCTGATCCTCCGTGGGAACATATGAAAGCATCATGATTCTCCGCTGAACACAATCTCTGATATGATGATACCAATCTGTGAAGCCATGCTGCCTCAACTGATCCTCCTGTCTGTACCATAGACCATATCCCGATGTGCCTCTAATATAGCGCAATACATGCTTGCCTGCCTTCCAAAAGAGCTTGGTAGGCTTAACCATAGCTTGCGAAAGCTGGTTAACTGCATAGCATATATCGGGTCGTGTATTGACCAGATACATAAGCGACCCCACCAACTGTCGATAGACAGTGGCATCCACTACCTCCGCTCAAGTAGCATCCTCCTTCCTAGAAATAATTTGTTCTCATGATCTAGAGCGGTTGAGCTTTGAGGTGGAATTCGAAATTTTGCAGCAGTTTTGTTTTCTTGGTGCCAGTGTTGAAAATGTCTTTCAACGGTTTGCGACTCGAATATGCTCTTGAAGGCAGTTCGAATTATGTTGCATGGAAGGATCGCATGGAAGCAGTATTAGAAGATAATGGTCTGAAGGAGTTCGTAGATACAGATGTCCAAAAGCCCACTGATGCAGCTGCGGTCGAAGCATGGCAAAAGAAGATGGCGAAATGTCGAAGGATCCTGTTGGAGGGCGTCAAGGATCATATTGTATCCAGCCTGCATGGAAAGGCTACTCCATATTTAATGTGGAAAGCTTTGACGGATCTATTCCAGAGTAAGAGTGACCAAAGGAAGCTGGCGCTCAAAGATAAGCTCAAGAACATCAAGATGGAGAAGGGCGACAGTATCGCCAAATACCTCACGAAGTTCACTCAGTGCAGAGATGAGCTGGGAAGTGTGGGGGTGACTGTCGAAGACAAGGACATGGTCGACCTGGCTCTCCTTGGTCTTCCAAAGGCTTGGCACTCATATCAAGATAGTGTCAATGGTCGGGAGAAGCTGCCGGGATGGGAGCGCCTTTGGGCGGATCTCATGCAGGAGGAGATAAAGAGGACTACTCGAGATGGATCTTCATCAAAGGGAGCTGATGAAGAAAACTGCGCTTTGGTGTCCAAAGCTAAGAAAGGGAAGGGTAAGAAAACCTCTCATTCTGGAGCTAAGGGCAAGAAGCAGGATATGGCGAAAGTGAAATGTTTTCACTGCCATGATCACGGACATTATGCTACCAATTGTCCAAAGAAGAAGAAGAATAAGCAAGCGGGAAGATCTGCAGATGGAGAAGCTTTGGCTTCACAGTTCGAGCTTGAATTTTCACTGATCGCATGCTTGGTTTCAAGTGTGTTGGGATCGGTGTGGTTCTTGGACAGCAGTGTGTCATTTCATATGACGGGAGATCGGGATTTGTTCTCAGATCTGGAGGACAAAGATTTGGGTGTGCACATCGAGATGGGCGATGATGGTAGATACAGTGCGACTGGTATCGGTACCATATCCTTTCAGAGGGAGTCTGGTAAACCCTTTGTATTGAAGGATGTCATGCATGTATCTGGATTGAAGAAGAACTTGATCTCTGTGGCGATGTTGGAGGATAAGGGGTATGATGTGGTCTTCAGCGAAGGAAAAGCCTTCTTGCGCAGTAAGACTACTGGAGAGACCTGGAAGATAGGGGTTCGAACCAAGAACCTTTATCAGTTGCAGGTAGATGGCTGCGCAGCTATGGCATGCAAAGCGGGAGAAGTGGTGAGCCGGGATGATGAGGGCGAACTGTGGCACAGGAGATTGGGCCACCTTCACCATGGAGTTTTGAAGATTCTGCAGCAGATTTCTACTGGACTTCCTAAGGGCACTCTTGCGCAGTCAGATCAGTGCAAGGGGTGTACTTTAGGGAAGTATGTGAAAGCCACCTTTCACGAGAAGGATAGTCGCGCCACGACGATCCTTGAGAGAGTTCACACAGACGTGTGTGGTCCTTTCTTAGTTGCTTTGACAGCAAAGCACAGGTATTATGTGATCTTTGTTGATGATTTCTCTCGAAAGTGCTGGATCTTCTTCATGCAGAAGAAGAGCGATACATTCGCGAAGTTCTGTGAGTTTAAAGCACTGGTCGAGAAGGAGTCGGAGAAGAAGGTGATTGCTCTAAGGAGTGATAACGGTGGTGAATTCATCTCGGCTGAATTCAAGGAGTTCTGCAGCGCAGAAGGGATTCGGAGAGAGCTCATCGCACCCCATAACCCATAGCAGAACGGGGTGGCTGAGCGGAAGAACAGAACGATCGTGGGTGCTACACGGGCGATGTTGCATGATCAGGGCCTACCCCTTCACTTGTGGGCTGAGGCATGCAATACAGCAGTGTATGTGCAGAACCGTTGTCCTCACAAGGTTCTTGGCATGAGTACACCGGAGGAGGCTTATTCTGGCAAGAGGCTTGATATTTCCCATTTGCGGATCTTTGGTTCTCCTGTCTACATGCATGTGACGAAGGATGCAAGAAGGAAGCTGGATCCAACCGCTGAGGTTGGAATATTTGTGGGGTACACTGATACACCTCAAAAATATCGGGTGTATTTGTCAGACAGTCAAAAGACTGTTGTGCGACGGGATATCAAGTTTCAGGAGGAGAAAGCCATGTAGTGTTCGCTTGAGAGGGAGCTACACTTGCATGCAGATGAGGAGCTGTTAGTTCCCAAGGAGGAGCTTCCGGATGTGGATCAGCCACAAGAGGAAGTTCAGGAGGTGGAAGAAACCACCCATGCAACGCCAACCATCAGAGGGCGCATGCGCACTACAGAAGCTGAGCGACTGGCTCGGGATGCAGAGAAGGTTGTAGGACCACCTACAGCACAGCGCAGACAGAGACAGTCACCGGATCGGTACACTGGATACATGGCTCTTTTGAGTCAATGTGTTGTGACGGAGCCATCCTCTTTTGAGGAAGCTGTGGAGGAACCCGCATGGGTTGATGCCATGATCGAAGAATATGATTCGATCGTCAGGAACAGTGCATGGGAGATTGTCCGAAGACCGGTGGGGAAATCAGTGGTGGGTTCGCGATGGATCTACAAAGTGAAGCAGGCGGCTGACGGGAGTGTGGAGAAGTACAAGGCGAGATTTGTCGCCCGTGGCTTTTCACAGATCGAGGGGATCGATTATGAGGAGACCTTTGCACCTGTCGCAAGGTACTCTTCCATACTGACGATCCTT